>JAMYHI010000075.1:0-65158 GCA_025531525.1 Pichia sp. P7020A | reverse complement strand
CCTTAATTTTCGCTAATACTAGTTGTTTCGGAACGAGGTTCTGCATTGCTTTGCTAAGAGAATAGAACCTTTGTAGTTAGTCAGTACACGTAAGAAAGTAAAGATTCTTACAGCATCCGTATTCATTATAATTGTCTCTTGATCGCTGGCGTGTGTCGTGTTTTCGCGTGCTGCGGAAATTAAAGAAATGCGAAATTTGGCCAAAGCAGCGTGCGACATGCAAAAAGTTGGCCTGTTTGGGGCATCTCTACGAGTTAGAGCCAATAGCCTCAACTTCTTCACAGAAGGCGTTAGCGTAGTTGCAAAAAGCAACATAGCTGGTTCAGCGTATTCTAAAGTGAATCAGATGGTTAATTACAGTAAGTATGAGCTTGTGTACCTGTTCGAAGTGAGTTTGCCATGCGACTTAAAAGAATTATCGAATGTACACCCATCTTGTACAATTCTTCAAAAAAATTTGAAGCAATTCGATGCCCCATTGTCAACGACTTGTTGCGTCACGTGACTAACTACTAGCGACTAGCGCGGTCGAGTAGTCGAATAATAGTTAACTTGGGTATATAGTGAAGTAAATAGGTTTAAGGTTAAAGATGTGATGCTGGTTCAGATGTGGATTGGCTTGTCGAAGACCGCCATCGCCGCCTCTTTGAACGCCTCGGACAAGGTTGGGTGAGCGTAACAGACTCTGTAGATGTCCTCACAGGAAGCACCGTACTCAAGAGCTAGGCCAGCCTCGGCAATCATTTCGCCGGCGTTAGGCCCAATGATGTGCACTCCGAGCACGCGTTGCGTCTCTGCATCGGCAATGAACTTGACGAAACCTTCGGTGTCCATGTTAGTCTTTGCACGAGAGTTGGCGACGAATGGGAATTTACCGGTCTTGTACTTGATGCCGGCTTGCTTGAGTTCATCTTCGTTCTTACCGACCCAAGCTACCTCTGGGTGGGTGTACATCACTGCTGGGATATTTGCGTAGTTGACGTGGCCGTAGCCGGTCTTGATGCACTCAACGGCTGCAATGCCCTCTTCTTCGGCCTTGTGCGCGAGCATAGGACCGAAAGTGGCGTCACCTATACATTGGATGTGGTCAAATTTGGTCTTGTAATCGGAATCAATGACAATTCTGTTTCTCTCGTCGAACTCTAGGCCAATTGCTTCAGAATTCAGGCCGGCGGAGTAAGGTCTTCTGCCAACTGCAACAAGAAGCACATCTGCAATGAGAGACTTGATCTCACCCGTCTTGGCGTCCTCGTATTCAACGTGGACCTCATCTTCCTCTCTGGTGGCGGTCTTCACTTTAGCGCCGAGATGGAACTTTAGACCTTGCTTGGTGAGGAACTTTTGGGTACCCTTGGCGACATCTGCGTCCATGCCTGCACCACCAACTGCCTTCTGGAACTCAATGATGGTCACCTCAGAGCCGAGTCTGGACCACACGGAACCCATTTCCAAACCAATGATACCACCACCAATAATGGCGAGTCTCTTTGGGATTTCTTTCAAAGTGAGAGCACCGGTCGAGTCGACGATACGTTCTTGGTCAATTTCAATGCCTGGGAATGGGGAGGGTTCGGAACCGGTGGCAATGATGACGTTCTTTGCCTCTAAAGTGGTCTCCTCAGCGCCTTCCTCGATTGGTTGCACCTTGATGTTGTGCTCGTCGATAAAGGAGCCGGTACCTTTGTAGTACTTGACACCGTACTTCTTGAAAAGTATCTCTACGCCACGAGTCAATTGCTTCACGGCGGTGTCCTTTGCCTTCATGAGGTTGCCCAAATTAGGCTTCACCTCACCGGTGATGTCAATACCTCTCATGGAGGCCTCTGTCTTCACCTCGTGATAGAGGTGAGAGTTGTTCAAAAGAGCCTTAGATGGGATGCATCCCACATTGAGACAGGTGCCACCGAGAGCGCCACGCTTCTCGATACAAGCGGTGTCGAAACCGAGCTGTGCCGCCTTGATGGCTGCAAAGTAACCGCCGGGACCACCGCCAATGATGACGACGTCGTGCTGGGCTTTTTCCCCTGCGAGGATGCGGGACGTGGAGAAGAGTCTTCTGGGGAACATCGTGAGGATGTTGCGTATTAAGTTTCGGGTAGTAAGCAGTAGGTAGTAGGTAGTAGGTGATATCAGCCAGGCGTTCTAACCTATTATCAGCGATATCTGCTCATATCTCGTTACTCCATTAGGATTATTTGGAGTCTTCTCATTATACCAATGTAGTTTATCATTTGGCATTTAGCAATTGTCATTTGTCATCCACTCTGTAAATGTCAATAGAGTGAAAGTTGCATTCCCTTTTCTTACTATTAAATTCACTAGCTCCGTCGTCTGGAGTCTCCGGAGTCTGGAATTTCCACATTTGGTAATTATAGCGAATCATCCTCCGTGTTTTACATCATCTCATCTCAACACGCCACCGAACACTGAACGCTGTGAACTTCCTAGCCTCCTTCACACCTATCACGATTGTAACAATCCTGTTCACTCCTTGGTTTGGTAGGAATAGGCACACCCCAGATTTTTATTTCTTATCGTTATTCTCCAAAAAAAAAACATGAAAATCATGTGAATGACCCACGTGTCGACGCGTCGCATCACGTGCCCAAACGCCGTCTATCTCCGTGCTTGCAGCTCTTCTGTTTTGGCCGCTAGCCAGTATAGCCGGTTGCCGATATCCGCCCGCGCCGGCTGAAAATCCCGCTCGGCGCGCGTTCCCATTGGGCGGACTGGAGGCTGCTTTGGGCGATAAGTGAGTGTTGTTTTGGTTTTACGGAATAAATTATTATTGTATTGCGGCGGAGCAGCACAGCGGGCGCGCTCCGCGTATTGAGCATTGAGCACTTATTGGAATTGGAATTACGTATAGCGACTACAGACCGAGAGACAGAATACAGCTGTACGTGCTCAGAGTTGACAAATTAGACAAAAGACCGCTCTTTCGCTTCTCTTGCTCTTCGTTCTTTCTTCTGCTGCTCTTCTGGTTTCCAGTTTCTTCCTCCCCTTAGCTCCACAACCAAACACACATACTACTCCCACAATGTTACCAGCAGGTGTTATCGTCGTTTTCTGTTTGCTCTTCGTCATTGCATGTACCGTCTTCTCCCTTTTCATGGTCAAGAAGTTCAAGCACTAAGCACTGTACCGTGCTGACGAACATGTCATTCATTTCTCCATCGCTTACACTCAATTCATACCACCCACTCACTTAGCAAGATGCTATGCTGTGATACCACAGCACATTGGTTGGACAGAGGGGGTGTACTACTACTACTACTCTACTCCTGCGTTATCGCCATTGTTGCTGCACCGCATCTCAATTCTTTCCTCTATCGTTATTTAGTTTAATATCTAATCTAATTTAATCTAATCACTAATTGCAATATCTCGCCGTGGCTGTCCGTCGTCCGTCACACTTTGGTCTACTGTTTTCACTGTTGTAGACCGTAGCTGTTGCGGTTAGCGACCGGTTACGCAGCCCTTCCATTCCTCGGCCACTTCTTGACTCCGCACACTGTTCCGGCTCACCCGTACACCGGCGATTATCACCACTTTTCCATTTTCCATTTTTTTTCACTTAACGCAGCGGAATTCCCTTTTTTCTGCAGTTGCCCACAGTTCCCTTTTCGTACGTCCTTCCCAATGCAGACACACCACTTCCTCTTACGGTTTATCTCTGCTTTCTCCCGATCGGGAAAACACGAAGACGTACATTATCCCCATCTGGCAGAGCACAGCACAAGCATACTGCAGCATAGTACCACAGACAACACACCATATCATAACACAGCACCACAAGTACGTATTGTCAATTCTCTTTCTCTCACTATCTCTGACATACACAGTTACTAACTAGCGAACCTTTTGTTGTTTATTTCAGTGTCTGACATCCAAGATTCAATCAAGGAAGAGCTTGCACAAGCTATCCAACCTCAACAACAGCCAGCACAGCAAGCTGGCCAAATCATCCAACAGAATGAGGATGGTATGGACCTCGAAGAGGACGAAGAAGGTAAGTCAGGTAGTGTCAATGGCGCTGGCGCCGGCGCAAAGAGAGAACGTCGTAAAATTGAAATCAAATTCATCCAGGACAAGTCTAGAAGACATATTACTTTCTCCAAGAGAAAAGCAGGTATTATGAAGAAGGCTTACGAATTATCAGTTCTCACTGGTACCCAAGTCCTTCTCTTAGTTGTCTCTGAAACGGGTCTCGTGTACACTTTCACCACTCCAAAGCTGCAACCTTTGGTTACCAAGGCTGAGGGTAAGAACCTCATTCAAGCTTGTCTTAACGCCAGCGATGACGGATCTGGTGACGAGGATGAACAAGCGCAAGTTGCCGCTCAAGCACAAGCGCAGGCACAAGCACAAGCACAAGCTCAGGCACAAGCTCAGGCACAAGCACAAGCACAGGCCCAAGCACAGGCACAAGCTCAAGCTCAAGCCCAAGCACAAGCACAAGCACAAGCAAATCCTGCAAACGCACAGGGCGACATGCACTTCCCAACCCAACAGGGGTACGGTTCCAACCCAATTAACAACAACTATCTGGGCACGGAACAACAAAACTTCAACTACGGTGATGGTACCGGCTTCCAATGATTACTCTTTCTCTTCTCTTATTCTTACCTTCACTCACTTTTACTTTTATACTTCAATACTAATTGTACAATATCATGTTATTACCATTAATACTTCAATGTCTAGGTCTATGTCTAAGTCTATGTGCATTTATCTATTCAATAAAGTCATGGATGATGCATTGTAGCTTCTTATTACCTCTCTCATCCAAACTATCTTCGATCATATCTCTGTACCTTTCCTTCACGTCATCCAAATATGACTCTGAGATATATCCTCTCTGAAACTCCAATTCTGCAAGCCACATAGTAACATCCTTATCAAATTCTGGGTGACCTTGAAACGTGAGTAATTTCCCCGATTTGTACAATCCCTGCAATGCACAAACATTATCCTCAGACCTACCAAGAGATTGGATTTCATGATTTTGCAACAATGTCAAAGTTTGATCATTGCATTGAACAACATCTCTATGTACTTCACTTATAACAAAATCTCCAAGTGCACCATCTATTACGCGTACGTTACCAATCTCCCATTGTTGTGGGTGTGGATTTGGTAGAGTTTGTAATCCCAATGCACGAGCTATTAATTGATGACCATAACAAATACCCAATAGTTTTGTATTTGCCGTTTTCTTGGAATTTAATATCTCTTGTAAGAATGTAATGAGTGTGATGTTGAAATCGTTATCTATGTAAGAGTCATACTTACTACCCGTAAGGTATATGACGTCGAATTGTTCCGGGAATGGAGGAAGTGCAGCTGCAGTTGGCGTTGCAGAGTAGTTGAATGTAGTGTATTCGACGTCTGTTGAGTTAGAGATTGGAAGAAGACATTGACGAAGGAGAGATTCACCGAGTTGGGCAAAATTGGCTTGATCACCGTTTTGGAGGGGTACGGAATCGGGATCTAGTTGGATGATGGCAATCTTCATGGTTGAGGTCGCACACTAGACAGTGCAGTGTAGCTGTTAGCCCTTAACCGTTTAGCGTTGACCGTTTACCGTTGGCGTTGGCGCTGGCGTTAGTTTTCGGCTTAGCCATTAGACTGCGATTTGGACTATACGATTGCGATAAGAACTTGGCAAGGGTCATTCTCGGGCGAGCGTTGCTAGTTGCTAGTGTTAACTTAATGCAGCAATGGGTGCACTATGTGAAGTTGTACGGCCCCTCATGGCCCTTACACTATGAACTTTGCACATACCTCTAGTCTCTAGTGCATGCATCGCCGTTGACGGATAACCGTTACCCTTACCAGTCCCTTGAGCTCTAGTGCTGTACGCTGTACGTCTATAGAATGGCGGTTGGATGTTGGGTGTATGTGGGGTGACTATGGATTGCCGGATTGGGTTCGGATTTGAGCTAATGCGTTCGAGTAGCCGCTTCAGTTTTGAAATAATGCGCTAATGCGAGTCGCTGGCCGCGCAACGAGCAGCGGTTATAAAGGAAAGGACCCCTAGGTATAGACTCGAACGTTTCTTTCAGACTAGTTTAGGGAGTCTATTGGGAAGAGGACAAGACAAGGCAAAACATAATGAATTTAGACTTACCAAAGGGAAAGACGTACCAGCAGCGCGATGACGAAGAGAAACTCGTGTTTGCACCGGACACATACCAATATACTCTCTACACATTAGAGGAGAAAGACCTCGTTTCTTCTCCGATTGAACAATTTAATATCTGGTTTCAGGATGCTCTGAAGAGTGGGGAACCAATTCCAGAGAGTACTGTATTCTCTACATGTTCTTTACCAAGTGGTAGGGTCAGTGCTAGAGTTGTGTTATTGAAAGAGCTTGACAATAGGGGGTTTTTAATCTTCAGCAATTGGGATACTAGTAAGAAGGAGAAAGATATAGAGACGAACAAATATGCAAGTCTTACATTCTTGTGGAAGAAGTATCAGAGACAAGTGCGCGTGGAGGGTATCATTGAGAGATTGACATATGAAGAGAGTGAAGAGTATTATAGAGTGAGACCTCGTGGTTCTAAGATTGGTGCATGGGCTTCCCCACAATCACAAGTTTTACAAGGTAGAGAAGAACTCGAAGAGATGGTTAAGGAGAAGGAGAATCAATTCAAGTCACTCAAGGACGAAGAGATTAAGTGTCCACCAAAATGGGGAGGTGTGAGAATCGTTCCACTAGAAGTTGAGTTCTGGCAAGGTAGATCTAGCCGACTCCACGATAGATTTTGTTACAAACGCGAGGACGTGAATGGCGAATGGGAAGTAGTTAGACTAGCACCATAATTGTAAATAATTTGATACATCGTGCTGAATTATCATATTATATCGTGTTAACTAATATATCTAAATAGATCTAAAGAGTTTAATAGTTTGTTTAAGCGAACTTGGAAGCAACCTTTGCGAATTCGGAACCTTGAGTTTCTGCAATCTTCAATTCCAAAGCAGAAGGTTGTCTAGAACCATCGGAACCTGCAATGGTACTAGCACCCCATGGAGAACCACCATGAACTTCATTCAAATTGGTAATTTCTGCAAAGACAGGAGTGTAACCCAATGGAACGTAAATCATACCATGGTGAGCAATAGTGGACATGAAGTTAACAACGGTCATTTCATTACCACCACCAGTACCAGTGGAGACAAAGACACCAACAGGCTTTTGGTAAAGCTTACCAGTAGCCCAAAGACCACCAGTAGAGTCAATGAATGCCTTAATTTGAGCTGGGAAAGAACCAAATCTGGTTGGGAAACCAAAGATTAAACCATCAGCTTCAACCAAAGTCTCTGGAGTAGCAATTGGGTATGCTGGCTTCTCTGGTGCGTGTAAGAGAGCAAGAACATCTTCTGGTAAAGTCTCTGCAACTTGATAAATGGTTGCCTTGTTACCAGTAGATTCGATACCCTTCTTGACAGACTCTGCAAGGGTGGCAACGTGGTGGTACATAGAGTAGATGACGATTGCGATGTTAGCCATTGTGTGTGTGTGTGTGTGTTTAGTTGTTTGTTTGTTGTGTGATAAAATCTCTGAGTTTAGAGTATCCTGTGTTGTAACATGTCATTCTCGTACCGATACAATCAGCGGATGTGGCTTTTATAAGAATCAAGAGGGAAAGCTCCAGCTACTGGCGTGCTGGCCTGCTCTCCCAAAATAAGCTGCTTTTACCGGTCTTAGTGAGACGTCTTAGTAAATTCGGGCGCGCCTTCTTAGTCAGCTGAGCCCTGCTAGGGCGGAGGGCGGAGAGCGGAGCTGAGCCGCCACATTCCGCACTGGCCGGGGCAAATGGCAAAAGGAAAGACAGCCGTGCGCAACGTGTACAGCCAGTAGCCACAACAAGCCATTAGTAAAGCCGGCAGTGCGCTGCTATTGCGATTAGAAATACACAGAGCACATGCTATAAGCAGTTTTTAGAGGGTAATTTATGTGAATAACAGTAATAATAGGATTAAGCTGGTAATGTATTAGATAAGCGGGTAAGTAATGGTAGGTAAGTGTACATCAATCTATCTAGTCTAGATATCTAAAGTTCTGAGGAATCAGGAGAAGATCTTTGAGAAGAATCTACGAATGGCGTTCTTCTTCTTTGGCTCTGCAGCTGGAGTGGAAGCTGCAGTAGGTGCAGTGGCCTTCTTTGCTGGAGCGGAAGCAGCAGCTGGTGCAGATGCTTTCTTTGCTGGCGTAGATGCCGCTGATGCTGGTGCTTTTGCTGGTGCCTTGGTAATCTTAGCAACAACGTTAGCAAACTCCGTACCTTGCTTCTTTGCAATGGCCAAGTCGGTAGCAGTAGGTTGTCTAGATCCATCACTAGCAGCAACGGTACCTGCACCCCAAGGAGAGGAACCTTGAATGATAGAGAGGTCGGTGATTTCGGAGAAAACGGCAGCGTAACCTAATGGAACGTAAAGCATACCATGGTGAGTCAATGTAGAAAGCAGAGAATAAACAGTTGTCTCTTTACCACCACCAGTACCAGTAGAGATGAATGCAGATGCAGGCTTTTGATATAATGAACCATTTGCCCATAAACCACCAGTAGAATCAATGAAAGATTTGAGTTGAGCTGGCATAGATCCAAATCTAGTTGGGAAACCAAAAATGATACCATCTGCTTGAACTAAAGTCTCTGGAGTAGCAATTGCATAAGCTGGCTTCTCTGGAGCGTGCATTGCTGCGAGAACGTCCTCCGTGAGAGTCTCTGGAACTTGGTAAATGGTGGCCTTGTTACCGGTAGCTTCGACACCTTGCTTTACCTCCTCGGCAAGGGTAGCAATATGGTGGTACATGGAGTAGATGACAATTGCAATGTTAGCCATTGTGTGTTTGTTTGTATGTTTGTCTAGTTGTAGATATTATAGAGACAAGAATAAAAGAAAAGAGACAAAAGAAGGAAAGCAGGTGAGAAGAAGAGTGCACGAAGCACCGGCTATAAACCACCACCAGCTGCAGTGGGACCATCGTCCATCGTTCGCAGTTCGCAGTTCGCACCCGGGGCGATTTCAAAGCAGGCCCACGTAAGCAGTAAGCAGTAAGCAATAATTCTTAAAGATACGCCCCGACCCCGACCCCGATTCCGATCCTGACCCCCATACCATACCGGCAATCCAATCCGCCCGCCACACTATAATAATTGCGGCCCCATATCTTACGGCGCTGACCAACGTGGCGGTGCTGGGGGTCTTACTAAGCGGCTGGCGTCTTGCTTACTTACTGAGAGTTACTTACTTTCTTACACATCAATACTTAATTTGGATACTTCGCGCTATCTCCGGGAGAGCATATTGACCTTATTTCCGGAAACCACAAATATGACGGCTGATTCACTACTCATTGATTATCGGTGACACAAAGATTGGTCATTACCTTGCATCTGAATATACATGCCTCATATGCGTTACTATCAAAGAAGGGGTTCTATATACTTGGTACAGATTAGATGATTTCGCAACAAAGGGTGAGGTACGTTTCATGTTTCCCTTTGAAAGCTAAAGTTAAAACCACCCCTCGTTTCTTAGTTGTACTTTGAAGCGAGACAATGCATAGCCTTTGCCATTGTCGGTACCATTACCGTTACCGTTGCCTCTTCCGTGGTTATCGCTTCGTGAGCATCACCTTGTTTTTCATCTTCTTCACTCGACAGTATTTGAGACAAAACTTATCCACTTTGAGACCCTTGACGTTCACATCAGTAAGGAATGGTTGCATCTCCTCCACCTGCCACATGTTCTTCAGAGAGAATAGTGTGGAAAAACGTTCAGCAGGTGAAGGCGCACCTGTAGAGGGATGGTTCTGTTGCAGCTGTTCAAGGGTAAGGTAGTGAACGATGGTTTGTCCCGATGATGTAGCATTGGTAGTGTAACTGACACCTGCTAGAATTTCGTTGATTTCAAAGCTGGGTAAATAATTCGCCGGTAGTGAGAGTCTGATCTGGATGAGTAGATCATCCAATACCATTGTGTGAGCCGCTTGTAAGATGGAGTTTGTGACGAACCTGATGATGCGATTATGTTGTGGAGTGTAAGTACCGCGAGGGATAGTGTAATGTAAGTAAACGTCAGCGTTATCAGTGGTTGGAATGTCATCATTGCCGTTGTTATCGTCCTCTGAGGTGTATTGAAGGTATTTCAGAAACACTTGTGTAACGATCCTTGTAGTTATATGTCCCCTTGGGAGATCATATCGCTGTTGAAGACGTGGAACGGCATCTTCAATAATGCTAGATACTTGAGGTGATGTGAGTGATATTTCATTGATATCCGTATCTGATGGAATGGCATCCAATAGGGTGGTTAATATGGAGTTGAGTACACTTGTAGCTAATGACGTATGGACTTTCACTATGGATGTACCATATGCGACGATATCTTGTTCAATAAGTAAAGTCTCTAATTGTGTAGGTGATACAGGGGTTTGATTGAGGATGGATTTCGTGGCGGATAATGTATCGTGGAGTTGTGAGAGTGTACGAGGTGTTATATCCACTATTTGCGTGTCTTGTGTCTCTCTTAGTAATAGATCTCTTAGGTTATCGATTGTATGGAGATCGTGTACAATGAAATCGCTGAGATCTAATGATGTAGTTGATAGTTGTGCGGGGGTGACTGGGTCTAATATGAGGTATGAAGAGAATGCATTGTGCGCTATTGCGGAAGATGATGTCGTGTTGAGTAATAGTACACAGTTAGAATGATTTTGTACACGTAGTTTGAATGTCTCTGTCGGTGTCGTAAGGTATGGAGTGGACGTTTGAGATGCGGCCTTTAGCTGGAATTTGCCAGATTCAGAAACGGCGTACTTTTCCAATGTAGAGCTTGAGTTAGATGTGTCGGTGTTGGTTAAGGATTTGAGGATTTGCGGTGGGAGCTGCACAAGGGCGTACTTGACGGTGCCTGTGGGGGAAGAGACACTCTCTGAAGACGGGTTGAGAACCGAGTGGAGGTCCATGATGGGCAGCTGGTTAGTACTGGTGGGAATGCCAATGAAAGCAGGGGTACTGTCATTATCATTGTCACTAGCACTAGCACTAGCAACTTGCACTTGAATTTACTGACGCGTAAAGTGTTGGATTGGTGAAATTCATGTTAAGTGCGAATTACGGCAGCTCATTGGGTTTTTCACTCTGTTAGATTTGGATTGTATTAATGAATGTTGCTAGCAGTGCCACCACCCAACAATGGCAATGGTGCAATAGCTAACTATTGCTATATATAGCTTGATATAATATAGATACATGGGTGATATTTTACTTTATAAATAGTCTAGAGGTGATGATGATCAATCATATTTCATGCTTTTCTGGACTTTGGCTTAGAAGCACCAGTGGAAGCACCGGTAGAGACACCCTTGGAGACGGATTCCTTTTCAGTAGATGCAGAAGTAGCAGATTTGACCTTCTTTGAATCCTTCTTGAGGTAGACGGAGATGTAGAAAGAGATGAAGAGGAATAGGTATGAAGTGATGATGACATAACCGTAGAATGCAGCTTGTTGAGTGCCGTAACAATCACCTAAATGAGGTAAGATACCATCGAAATAGACGTTAGCATAATAAGTGTAAGTACACGTGTAAATGAATGCAATGTCAATGAGGAATTGTACGATTTGGAAAGTGGTGACCCATTGTTTCCACCAAACTCTAATACCACAAGATGAGAGGAAGTAGTAGAAGTACATGAGAACATGAACTGCCAAATTGAGAGAGATAACGACCCATTCAACAGAAGTGTGACCAACGATTTGAGTGTAACATAACAAAGCAGTTGCACCGTGATGGTAAGTGTGAAGGAAGAGTAACTTCTTTCTTCTCAAGACGAGGAAGACTGTGTCCAATAATTCTAAGAATTTGGTGAGGTAGTTGAGGTAGTAAAGAGTGACTAATCTGTTTGTGAAAGCCTCTGATGAGCAAACTGCATGAAGAAGACCATGATGGTACCAGATTGGGAAGACTTGTTCGATCATCAATAGTAACAAGACGAGAGAGATGAGGGTTAGGAATAAATTATGGATTTGGAAGAGTAAATTGAGCTTGATTGGCTTTGCATCGAGCTTATTGAGTAACCATTGGCCACCAAAGATGATGGTATAGTATGAGATGATGATAGAGATTGCATGTGGGAAGTTTGCTAAAGCTGTCTTATATGGGATGAATTGAAATTCATCAGCTGTGTAGCCTGCCACGTATTGGAATGCCTCATTAAAGATTGGCCAAAGATGGATACCGAAGGGGTGCTCTGCCGAGGGCGCGGACCAGGAGATACAGTCTGTGAAAGCCATTGCGAGTGGGCGTGTCGGAGTGCCTGAGGGTGCTGCTGAGGGGGGAGTACAATAACAGCAAGAATAAGAAGGGGCCAAAACAAGAATAGAGACAGCGGAGCACAGTGTTGCAGCAGAGAAGAAAGGTGTCCCAAACACAACAACAGCGGAGGGAGAAGTGAAAGTGAAAAACTGGAGCTGAAAGTTGAGAGTTGAGCGCGGGAAAAAGAAAATTAGAGAAAGAGAAAAAGAAAAGAAAAATCGACGCGCCTGGTTGGGAATTGTCCCGAGCGCCGAGTTCCCCCGAGCCAGCTGTCTGTGCACGTGACCCGCTGCTGCGCCACACGCGCGCTTCTGCTGCGCCCCATATCACCCCCACAGCACATGCCGCACAGAGCGTCTATCTGATTCGCTCTTGATGATTAACGCGATAAACCGGTTTCGCGCGCGTATTGACAATAAAATTGGCTTTGCCCGCGGGATTGGTGCGAATGGAACAATAGCGGTCCCCGGGCCGGAAGGGGTCTCCCGTCGTCTCCCGCCTCTTCCGGCTGTGCCGATCAGCCGGTTCTATTTAACTTACAGTAATTACAGGGCGCTGTGCTAGCCGCGCGCGATTTAATCACTCGGCTGACTACTTTTAAGAGACTGTGGCTGTAGCTGTAGCTCTATAGCTCTATAGGCGAATACACTTAACTGCAACGGCAACGGCAACGGCAACGGCCGGTTCCGACTCAGGGTCTGCTGAAGTAAAAGACTCGGACTTGCAGTGGGCAATGGGCGACGTGGGAGAGGGTGAGACAGCTAGGGAGGCTACAGCCGCAATATAAGGAGCACGGATCGCTCGTGCTGGTGCTGGGTAGTGGGGATAGTGATTAGTGATTAGTGATTAGTGATGGCACTCGTAGTCGTGTAGTTGTAGTTCATCAAGACATACCGCCCTCGTCGTGTCGTGTCCATGTCCACCTCAGTCTCCGTCTCCGTCTCTCTTTCACTTGCAGCAGCAGATCTCGTGCACTTCCATCATACACCAACCGTTAACAGAACAAGAAACACCGCATTTACTTCTAGATCAGAAGAATCACATTTAGCATCTGCTCCTGCAACAGCCACGCTAATGAACAAAGATCAACTTATGAACTCTTACCTACCTCCGCCGCTCGTCATATCGACAAGTAGTAGTAATAACAATACAACCAGTATTGGTGGTATTAGCAATGGTACTGGTACTACTAGCATTGACTCTGGTAAAGGTATTAGTAAAGGTGCTCACACAGACGAAATACCGCTCTCAAATGCTGTCAACCTCTCCACTACATCAGCTGATAATATGAATATGAATATGAATATGAACACTAGTATGAACACTAGTATGAACACTAGTATGAACACTAGTATGAACAATAGCCTCAATAATAGCATGAACAATAGCATGAGTACAACCATGCCAATAAACGTGCCCATGAATATGGTAATGCTGCCACCATTGCAGAACCAGTCTACTACGCACTCACTCTCTCACTCACATCCACCATACGGTTTTGCTATGCATACTACCAACTCCAATTCAAATTCAAATTCAAATTCAAACTCTACTTCAAATGCTAACATTTTACCCACCTTCACATTCCCCTTTGGCTCACTCAACAATACCAACAACATCAATAACATCAGCAGAACTAATACACCCGTACCCGCATCATCTTCACAGACATCACCTTCTCTCCCTCCATTGTTCAGACTCTCTCACGACCATACTCTCACACAACCACAATATTACCGTCTTAACTCATATGAATCCATAGACTCTAATATCAATGGTAATGCCAATGGTAAACGGACGTACTCGACAGACTCTCAAGTGCTCTCACCATCAGCTCAGGGGAACCATTATAGACTCTCTCTTTCTAAACCGGTACTGTCAACGTCTACCTCCACTTCATCAATGGGCTCTTTCTCTTCTCCACATCCACGATCGCCTCTCTTGCCCTCAGTTTCTATGACGACGACAACAACAACATCGGCAAGACGCACTTCGAGACGTAGATCATCTAGAGCGGCAAATTCCCCATCTCCAACTGGTTCCAGTCCCACATCTAGTTCTGTCTCTACTTCCGTTCCCTCCACAAAACGTAAGAAGAGAGAATGTGAGATCTGTCATAAGTACTTCTCCAATCTCACGACGCATAAGGCCATCCATGACGATGGTACTAAACCATTCTCTTGTACAACCTGTAAGCGTTCTTTCAAGAGACTAAACGACCTTCAGCGACACGAGAAGTGTCATCTCTCTCAACTAGGAGATTGGGAATTCCAATGTCCTTACTACAACAATAAAAACAACCATAACGAAGGTATCGATGATGATACAGAACCATGTCATCACACAGGATTCTTCACACGTTGTGATACCTTCAAGAACCACTTAAAGGCAATCCATTTCAAATACCCACCAAACACACTCAAATCAGACAGATCTAAAGTGTCAGGATCTTGTAGAGAGTGTGGAAAATGGTTTGATAACGTACAACAATGGCTCGTCGAACACGTCGAGACTGGTGAGTGCCGCAAGATCGAGCACTCCTAAATCGGCTCTCCCCTTACCTGACTTCTTTACAGAATTACAAATAACGTATACGTATATTCCCAGCTTATTCCTTATCTTTCCCTTTCCATTTGTCTTTATCTTCACTTCTCTGTATTCTATCCTATTCTATTCTATAGATGAAACAACCAGCAATGCATTCTTTCTTCATACTCCATACTCCATACTCCATATTTCATACCCCGGATTCTGCCGCGCCTCCGAAAAGACGATTGAAAAAATTGACAGAAAAACTACGTCTTGTCCGATATCGGCATCGGCCAACGAGGGTCCGCCGATCGCCGAACGCCGAGCGAGGACAGCCGACCGGCTACAGCCTTTTCGTTCTTCGCTTCTCGTCCCAGCTCTCTTCTCCGCTATAGATACTAGCTGGCCTGTCTACAGTAGATAACTTCGACGCGAGGAGCAAGTAACACTCTACCCCACTCTACTCCACAATTCACATAATGCTTTACAAAGTCCTTGCGGCACTGCTTGTGCTGTTAGCGGTTGATTCGTACAAATACCTCCCTCTGGCGTACACTATTCGTTTTTACAACGTTGTCATTGGTAACCTCTATTTCCGCAAATTCAAACCCACAACTTCAACTTCTGTATTTGCCATCAACACGCGTCAAGACAGATGTTGTATATTAGAATGTGATTTATTTGGATTACATAAGAACAATGTAACTTATTTCACAGATTTAGATATTGCACGTACAGATTGTGCATTACGTGCATTATCCGTTTATTTCCAACATTGTCAAAAACAGAAAAAGGGATCAATTCCATTTGTACCATTAGCATCAATCACTAATCATTTTTTAAAAGAAATTAAACCATTTCAAAAATATAATACAATGACGAAAATTGTAGGTTGGGGTGATAAATGGGTATGGTTGATAACTTTATTCACTACAAAAGAAGTGATTAAGATCTCTCAAGGTTCTGAATCAAAATTTGATTATAATTCAATTGTGGAAATTGGAGAGAGTGCACCCGATTCTATACCACCATTGTATACAGGTTATCATAAAGGTGATAAAGTTGGAGAGAGAGTCATGTGCGTGAGTATTGCCAAATTGGTATTTAAAAGAGGTAGAGAAACCGTTGCACCTAGCGAGATTATGCGTATCGCTAACGCTAATGGCAGTGGCAATGGCAATGACATTGACAGTGATAAGGCCATCGATGATAAGGGACGTGCTGCAGCAGCTGTCATTGCCAAGGAGGTGAACAATCCCGTAGTGATGATGAAGCTATTTGAACAAGCTTAATCCCATAATAACTCTGTACTGTGTACGTAAGCGTAATGGAAATTGAGTTTCTAGCGCGTAGTGAGTAAGTCGTCAATATATCAATTTCTCTTCATAATTGAAGAAAGTGGAGGTTGAGATGGGGGGCAGAGGAACAGAGAGTTGAGGAGTGGTTTGTTAAAGAAAGCCACTGAAAGCAAAGCAATCCGGATATCATCTACCATGTCTTACTCGAACCCAGCGTTTGCCGCGCTTGGAATCAAGTCGTTTAAACTCCCGTCCAGAAACTGGATGATTTTTTGGTCAGTGCTTGGTGCACTCTCTGGAGGTATCGTCTATGACAAATGGCAACAGCGCGTATTACGTGATGAGTACATGCAGAGGTATGAGAATCAAGTGGCAAAATACCCCGTTGATGAGATCCATAGGAAACTTAGGGTGTACATTTCACCACCACCTAATGATTATTTAGAGGAGAGTATGAAATATTTTAGAAGGTTTCTCAAACCAATTATCAATGCATCAGGTGTAGATTTTGAAGTTATCACTATGGAGAGACAAGGTGATATCAGGTACAAAGTTGCTGAAGAGATTAGAGCATGGAGACGTGCCAAGGCAGGTCTACCACCAAAGGACGGCCTAACGGAACAGGAAAAGAAAGAGCCAAAAAAGTCAGTTGAGGAATCTCCAGCAGAACCTAAACTTGTCAATCCAGTTTTCCAGTCATTCAAGCCAGATCCTGCAACTGCGGCACCTGATTCAGGAGAGATCAAGAGGGTGCGCGATCTATATGATCCTATGGACGTGCTCGGTGTTAAACAAGTCTTTGGAGATTTTGAATCACGTGCACAACACGTCAAATATGAGGATGCCTTAGTTGATAACGTTCATGATGCAGGTGGAATCATCTGTATTGGACGTGGTGCGTACAAGGAGTATATCAATGGTGTGCACGAAGGTTTATTGGGACCACTCGATGCTCCTGCGCCCGCTCTACAAGAGGAGATTGTCGAAGAAGTGCAGAAAATCATGGAATTTGAAGACGATAAGAAGATAGAGACAGAAGCTGGTGCAGTGGCAGATGCAGATGCAGAGACAAAGAAAGCAGTTGACGAGGAGGAAGAAGAGGACAAGTATGCACCACCTGCGTATATCTACGCGAAGGATTACCCCAAGGCTGAACTTGCACCGGAATTGGGACTCAATCACGTTGATTATCAAGATGAAGCGGCGGTTAGTAAAGTGTTATCAGAGCTGCGTGACGAGCGTGGTGTGCCGATGTTCTTTGTGCAGCCTGTTCTTGAACTGAGATTGTATACCACTGCAGGATTCACTAAGCAACTTGAGCGTATGTGGAGATTCTACAACAAACGTCAACAGCTCATTGAATATAACGAGAAGATGATCAAGGCATTGCAGAAACAATGGTGCAAATTTGACTCTGAGAAGTTGGCCGTCGGCGAAGCGGAGGAATCAGACTGGCCAAATGCATGGTTGAAAGTGGCCAAGAAGAATAACAGTGAATGGGTCAGAGAGTTTGCAGCTGATGAGAGAGTGATGAAACTCATGGCATCTTACAATTGTGATTGTGACAACGAGAAGAAAGAGAATAATTGAGACATCCTGTACATATACATGCGTAAATGCGTAGATACATAGATAATTATTATACGTTAAAGCGCTATCCGCTATCACTCTGTGAGAGCTCTGATGACAGTAGGCCGAAGCATCATTCTTTTCGTCCATTTATACACTTCTGGGAACTCTGCCTTCAAGTCTATCCCTATTCTGTCCACGACATAGTTCCAAGGAACGAAGCATAAGTCTGCAATTGTACATCTATCCCCGACGAGCCACACCGGTGAATCAAAGTACCGTGATTGACTGAGCGGCGTGAGCCCCGTTGAGTACGATTCTGCATTCTCCGAATCGAGTTCCATAATGAGTGCCTCCCTCCGTTCACTTAGAGCCATCTCCAGCACACCATACACTCGACGCACTTCATCAGTGTATCTATCTATTGCTGATGGGACCGATATTGAATGGAAGTAACGGAAATGTAAAGCTTGTCCAATCATTGGAGCATGGCCTGATGTTTGAAAGAATAACCAAGACAGTATCTGACTCTGTTCAATGAGGTTATCACTCCAAATAGCAGGACATTCATTTTCTTCCTTCAGTTTCTTATTGCATAAATAAGTGATGATGGAACCCGATTCCCAAAGTGATACGTTACCGGGCACTTGACGAAATTGGGATTGCTTATTCAGTGGGGTATTGGAAAGATTTCGCTGTAGATGTCTTGGGATGGAAGACGCAAAGGCATTAGTGGTGGATGTCGTTGATGTTGAGGATGTTGGAGGAACTGGTAAGAGTGCGGTGTGGTCAATGAGAACAGGCACCCTTCCATTGGGATTCAACTGTAGAAACTGTGGGAGTCTGTGGTCATTCTTGTTGAAGTCGAGGTGGATGGTTCTGTAGGAGTAGTTGAGCTCGGATAGTACTATGGCAATTTTGAAGCCGTTAGGAGCGGACCTGTGGGTAATGAGGGAGAAACCGTCAGTGGGCGATGGACCGCTGAAGAATGCCTGCAGTTCAGATATGTCTTCGTTCTGTTGCTGCTGCTGTTGGGTAAACTGATGTTGATGATGTTCTTGCTGTTGCTGATGTTCTTGTTGTTGTTGTTGTTGTTGCTGCTGATGCACATATTCGTTGTTGGCACCAATGTGGATATTCCGGAGACCGGCTGAGAGGTTTGAGATGTTGTTCCCCGTCATTGCGGTGCTGTGGATGGTGCCTGCGTTGGCGCCCCCATCGAAGGCGCCATTCCCAAAGTCGTTTGAGTGGTTCCCCTCCATTTTGTTTGCGATATTGCGGTATATGCACTGCTCGATTGCCTCTGCTGTTGGCTGGGCACTCACTATTGCTTGGTGCCGTTACTTGCTCTTGGAGTGACTTTGGAGATATCCCATGCCTGTCAAAGTGTCAAATTAATGTCACTGAAATGAAATTTCGCTTTCTCATTTCTCATTAATTCTTATAAGCGTTAACCGCGGAACGCCGAATCGCCGATTGCCTCTTTGGGCAGGGGACTAAAAATGGGAGCAAAGAGGGGAGACAGGCGACGCGTCGGTGATTTTAGAGGAAGATGAAGGCTCAGCTTTGCCTTTGACCTGGTTGAGAAGTTGATACACAAGTATAGGAAAGAGCCAAGAGCAGTTCATGGCTTCACATAACAAGCAGGAACAGCTCGAGTCCCTTGTGAAGACTCATACCCCTGTAAATGCTGCCCAAAGCCCATTAATTATTATCTACCACAGGTGCTATTCGTGGCAGCTTTGACACAGCAGGCCTCAATTTTGGAAATTATATGAACCGCCTTACTTACAAGGTTCTCAATTTTACAGGTGATGAGATCGACATGAACAATTTGATTGACGTTACCGATCAGGAAAATTTCAATCCGTTTCATGACGATCAGAAAAACCTTAGCAATCACTAAGTTTAGTATTCTTTTCGATTCGAGCGCTTCTGCCAATATTGGGTTTTGTTGATACATTAAGAAGTCTTCCCGTTAATGTTTCTGTATGTGGTACCTTCCAATCTAGGAAGGCATACCGCGTTTCTGCTGTTTTTGGTGCTTCTACACTCTGTGGTCAAAACTTCATTCAACCATTCATTTAAAAGCCTTTCCATGAATACAGTTTCCGCTTCTAGCTTGTTTGCAAACGAAATTCTTCTCTCCCACCCAAATGTCTTCTAAGTGTAGGATTTTGCATGTCACCCTTTCCACTTTCCATGTAGTTACCCGAATCGAAGTGTTGAAAACTGAAAGTAATGAACGTATATTGAGAGTTTCCGTCTTAGAACCGGGAAAACAAGTTATCGTTAACGCTGTTGGTTTCCTAATTGAATTGCAGAAAAGTGAACGTAATGAAAGCATCGTTGGTATTTCCTTTGAAGATGCAAAGTCGTGAGCGGAACAGCCACTTAAGTCGGGGTACTTTTTCGCATTTTCGCATTTTTCGGCCGTGGCATGAATTTGTTAGAATAGAAATTAGAATTTGTTTTTGGAATTCAAAATTCGCTTTTGAAAATCGCAGATCTCACCGAACGGGTTGCACTCTTTTGGTTTGTTTGTGTGTAGTAAAGTCTCACAAAGGAGGTGCTGCAGCCCGTCTTTCTCAGCGCTAAGGGCATCCGTATTCCATCGAAGGATATAACAGTGCCATATCTCGTGGACCCGCCGACTTGCTAGCAAGCAAACCCAACACACAGTCTGAAATCACTCCCTTTCCACTAACAAGCCCCCTCACAAATAATCGCCAAATGCTCTCTCTTCCGGCCCTTATCCGAAAGCTTTATGGGACATTCCAGGCCTCCCGCCAAAAGGGTAATGCTCTTCCTGCTCTAGAGACTTCGTTCAACCCAATTCCGAACTTAAAGATGCTACCAGAGAATATTCAGTCGGCTCCATGGCGAAAACTTCTTTATTTTTCTTTTTTGTTCTTGGTTTTCACCTTCTCGATCTCCATCATGCCTGTTCCGGCAATAGCCAAGCTCATACTCATCATTGTGCTTACCTACATCAATTTGGCACCAATATTCTCACAGTTCTTCACTAACAGTCTTCCTATTCTTTCCTGGGTTTTCCTGTTTTTCACCTCAAGATTCATCCCACTATCAATGAAAAGACCAATCTCTGTGAAAGTACTACCTGCGTTAGAAACAATATTCTATGGTGATAACTTGTCTGAAATCTTAGCTTCAAAGACGAATACTTTCCTTGACATTTTCACTTGGCTTCCATATGGTATTATTCATTTTTCTTTCCCCTTCATCGTTGCTGCACTAATCTTCCTCTTTGCACCACCAAAGACATTGCCACAATTTTGCTGGTCCTTTGGCTTTATGAACTTGACCGGTGTCATCGTGCAAAACTTGGTCTTCTCTTGTGCTCCACCATGGTACAAAGTTTTACATGGCCTCGATAAGGCAAATTATTCAATGGATGGTTCTCCTGGTGGATTGGCTCGTATCGATGCAATATTAGGAATCGATATGTACACCTCTGGATTTACACACTCCCCGCTCATTTTTGGTGCAATGCCCTCATTACATTCTGGTTGTTCCACCATGGACGCACTATGGCTCTCTTACCTCTTCCCATCATTGACTCCACTATTCGTCGTGTACGTGTTCTGGCTCTGGTTTTCTACAATGTACCTCACTCACCACTACTTCATCGATGTTGTTGTTGGTTCATGTCTGGCCCTTGGATTCTTTTTAATGGTGAAATGGCGTGGAAAATTACCTATCAAAGATCAATTTTGCAGATGGAATTATGAGACCCTACGTTTCCATGACATTCACGCAGAGGATCCTTTAAAGCAAACAAATTTCGATGCCGATTTTGATTATGCATTAGCAGACGACGAAAATAGAGACTTAGAATATCAATCAAAGAATCAGATACCATTGAAGGACTTACCTTCTTCCCACGCAGAATCTTCTACTGACTCCTCCTTAGAAAATTCATTCGCTGCAGAGGCAGGAAATACGCCATCTGCCCGTGACTATGAGGACAAGAAACTAAAGTATGAGGAACGTGAAGATCTGAATATGTACGACTCCGATGATGAAATTGCAGAGGCCAATGCTATCGAGAAATCGGCGAATCAATCCGTTAAGAAGACTCCTAAATCTTATAAGGAATCCTTTGAGGCGACAATTCCTGGCGCTGGTACTGTTTACTCTCAGAACAACGCAAGCTCAAGCAGACTACCGCAAGGCCAGCAAGACCAACAAGACCAACGTTAAGACCAGTTGACGGCTACTTTATAGATTATCACTGTAGTGCTAGATGTGTAAAATATGTTTATTTCAATTAATAATCCGTTAAATGTACTTACTTTATTTACAAGCTGGCGTTGGCATCGCTATTGGCATTTCCACCGGCTCGACCACGGCCCCGACCACGGCCTCTTGCATTTCCTCTGCCACGACCTCTGCCCCCTCTGCCGCCTCCTTTGGCATTCTGTCTACCTTCATTCTGTTTGGCACCATCATTATCATTACCGCCCATTTCACGCTGAACACGTTTCGTCTCTTCCGCCCACCACTTCGCAAACTCTTCCTCTGCCTTGATGTCTTCTAATGACTTTACCGTATTTGATGAACTGGTGCGTTCTTCAAAATCTGCATATCCAAAAGCAGAGGCATAATCAGACTCAGATGCAGATGCAGAGGATGAACCTACTAGTGGAACACTTGTGTTGTATGAATTTGCAACAGAGGCTGTTGACTTTGCACGTTTGAGCTCTTCTAATGAAGGAAAGTAAGAAGCGCCGAGTTTTTTAGGTGCTATTATGCTTGCAGTATTCAACGCATAAGAAGCAGGCACTTTCAGTGTTGATTTGGAGGAACCGTTACCATTTACAACATTCACAGAATTGAGTGGTGGGTTCGGCGAACTTATAGTAGATGGCTCAGAGATAACTTGGGGTGTGTTCACGCCCCATGTGTTTCCCAATTTCCATGGCGTCTTTTTTGACTCAACGTCTTTGGTGGAGGTCGACGATTTTTCATCTTTGATGTTAAGAGGTGTCATCGATTTGGCTCTTATTTTAAATTTGGGTTTCTTCGAAGCAGTTGTTTTGGACTGTTGGAGCATCTCATCGATGGCTGTCGTGGAAGTCGTAGGTGTAGGTGTTGGTGTGTCAGAATTTGACCTTGAACTTGTGCCTATACCAATATTTGATGTGCTAGATCCTTGCATCACATCGGAGGATATTTTCCATGTCGTTGATCTGAACGGAGTTGGTTCATATCTCGGTGGTGTGGACGCTGCAGCGATTGCTGGGTTATTTCCAATTTGTACAACAGACGGTCTCCGTGCACTATAAGAAGACTTTCGGCGACCTTTCTGTACAACGAAAAACTCGTCGGAAGGAATGTCAGTTATAGCATTTTCATCAGACGTGATACTCTGTTTCCTAATATCTGAAAGATCTTTCAGAGATTGGAATGAATTGGAGTTGGATCTCTCATTATTCAAACCTTGACTTTGGTCTTGACCTTTCACGGTATTTGCATTCGACTTACGACGACGCGTCATAGAAATGTGGACATCTATTTGCTCATCAGTTATACCATAAGCTTCATGAAGGTAAGGATGTAGATAGAATGCATTAAACTTATCAATGTCTGATGTAAACGACGCAACGGCATTTTTGATGTGTTGCTTCTCGATTGATGATGCCTTTTTCTTCAATGCAACAAAGCCAGCTCTTTCTGCCTTCGATTCTCTATTAGGGAAATAAATACCAACAAGCTCGTGTATTTTTTGTTCAAGTTCAACGATGCATTGTTCGCCCAAAATAGAAGTATTCAGTCTAGCGTCCTTGTAGCATAAAGGTAAGTTATTTAGAATGTACCATGCACAATCTGCAAAAAGTTGTTTTGACCCAGTGAGATAGGCGTGCTGAAGAAGAATGTCGTAATTCTCAAAGTTGATCAAATCCTTAATTGCCAATTCACAGTTTCTTCTCAAATTTGGCAATAATAACTCGTTCGATAGGTACAGAACATCCAAAACGGTATTAATGAAGTCATCCACACTGAGTGGCGTCTCTATGTCAGACTCCCATTTTCTTGACCTATTCCTGTAGTTGATCTTATGTTGGATATGTGTGATATTTGACTCGACCAGTTCCTCAACAGACTCATAGAACAGTTCATCATTCGAATCCCCTAAGATGTAGTTCATCACTAATGACCAAGTTTTCTCTGTGACGTGATGGAAATTAACCTCGTATGTGGAGTTCCAATGCTGGCCAAAGAGATGCTTAAAGTAATCACATCTTGCAATCAATAGATATTTCCAGGTAACGAATTCGCCATCTTTCAACTTTATGGTGACATCGCCTTTACTGTTTAAAGCATCTCTCTCAATTCCATCATTGACGAAGGCCGTTCTCACGGCATCCATATATTTGACCATGGGAAATGCAAACTGCAGTCTGTCCCAACCTGCCTTTATTTGAGAATCAAGGCTCTTATCGGAATTCCACAGATCAATGACTTCGTCAGTATATAACATGTGCAAGAATAATCCAACACTCCTGACATCAATTTCACCGATAATTTTTCCTCCATCTTCATCAAACTCAAAGACCAAGTTCTTTCTGTTCAGTTCATAGGTGGCACTTTCAATGCCGAGTCTACTGAAAATGAAAGTCTTGTGTACATTGAAAGTCATCTCTAGATCCGTGGTGGTATTCTTCACTGTCAATTCGTAGTCATAATATTTCTCAAAATTAAGTTCATTGTTAGGTTTAGGTGCCGCATTTATTTCTTGACCATCCAAGAGCATGGATGTAATAAACGATTCTTCTGATATGAATATGTCTGACATTTCTGATTTTTTGGAATTGAAAGTCATTGGAGGTTGATGTTTGAAGAAAAGAATGCCGTTTCTTCTATCTCTACCAAAACTTCCCTCATCATGTTCATCCTCGTCTTCATGGGACGCTAAGTCGCCATTTTCAAAAAAATCGATACTAGATGCGTTATCCGAAAACTTAGTAGAGCTCAAGTCTCTAAATTTGGCAAGTGGCGAATACATCCCAATATCAGTAATGATGGAGGGTGCCTCAAACTTGTGTTTAAGAGAATTCTCTTCCTGTCTGAGAAACATTATCTTCGTTTTGCTATCATCAAAAGCTGAGAATTCTCCATAGATGTGGAAACCAAATCCGATCTGAACGTTCGTGACCCGAGTTATATCGTTAATCCTCACCCATTTAGACTTTGTTTTCTTGAATGCTTCACCGCTTCTGGTGCACAAAACAGCCCCTGTTGCATTCGCTGAGGAAAGTTCTCCCACGGAGACATCCACAGCATTCATTTCGACGCGTGAGGGTTTCCACAATAGTGAAAATTTGACACCATCCTTGAAGGAATCTTTAGAAGTTGTATACCTCGGAAAGGACATAACGTACACCTCACCTGATTCGAGTAGTAGTAAGACTAAATCGTTAGAGTTTAGGTTCCCTGCTGAACTGCTCTTACTATCATTTGCAGATGGGATAATAACTTTGACAATCTTTTTAGGAGTGCTCAATATTCTCGGTCTAAATATGCTCCAATTGTCCTTCGTAGTATTATTAAAGGATGGAGTTACGCTTATGTGCATATTGGAGATGTAAAAATGGATCATACTTGAAGATGTCACCACCACCGTGGTCAAATCCAGTGCTAGTACTTGATGGATAGGATCTTCTGCATACTTCCAAAGGAAATGAGCAGATGAAACTGATGTGCTGGTACTCGATGTTCCCTTGTCCGAAATTGACGTGGATGAATAAATTGCATTGATCAAAGGACCAAACTGACCAACATTCAAACCATGCATATGAAGGGAAGTTTTAGAATAAATGACAGTATGGTTATTGGAAGAAGATACACCAGTTATGTCTTTTGATGAGGATGTTTCAGGTTCATCTGATGCTAAAGCTGAGCTTGGAATAGATGCAAGTGCACTGAAGTTGTTGGTCGTGACAGCCTTCGAAGAGGAAGATGAAAGAGTTGAAATACCACCGGAGAAGGAGGAATTGTGTTTAATGGACACTTGCAATGGAATTAGTGAGTTAAGGTCTTTAGCGTATGGTGTATCTTGAGAAGATGAGGATGCTGGTGGGGTGATTGATGAGAATGGAGAGTTAGCAGAAGTCGACGATGCGGGTGATGTAGGCGATGGTGATACGAGATATAGGTTCAGTCTCTTAAAATCTTGCCCAAAAGCGTACGCCCTGTTGAAACTGGTAATGACCACTGTATGACCACAATTCAAGGATGCGTCAATGACTTTCTCTCCCTTTTGATAAAGGTCATCAAAGAATTTGATCCTGCAAAATGATGAGCTGACCAACATAGGAGATGGATTGCTGATGTAAAGGCGGCCATCTGACGTTATTAGGATGCTATGCGTTGAAGTGGAAAACATTTTACTTATTCGAAAGTGCAGTAATGGATTGTTCGAAGGCGGCGGAAAGAGGACATCACCGGACATCTCTACATTTAAGAATTCGCCGCTTGGAACGGAGATAATAAATGATGATGAATGGGTCCAGGCTTGCGTGGTGAGTTCAGTACACTTGGGTATTGTTGTAGAGTCGTAAGCACCGTTAGTATCGATTGAAAATGGAATATTCCTCGATGAGCGGAACTTTGTTTCGAATGAGTGTAGGAGATCATACGGAGTGAGACCATTCTTATCCTTCTGATTTACTAGCTTTGACAGCACTGGGATGTTGGAGCCTAGTAAAGCTCTGACAAAAGCAAAATTGAAGTAATAGATGGCATAGTGTAAAACGTTCCAATTGTTCTCTAGATCATCAGTAAGGAGATAATGATAGTTGTTTGTCCTATTTAATAGTTTTAGGATTTGTGCCAGAGATGATGTGTCATTTAAGATGGCCAGTATGTGTAATATACTTCTCCCGAGAACATCTCTTTTTGTAAGGTCCTCTAGTGTAAATGTGTGAGTAGTTGAAGGTTCCCCCTTCCTCAGTGTATTCAAAGCTACGGAAGTGAATTTAAAACATTCTTCAGGGTTTCTCTGGTCACTTTGCTGCACGGGAATAGTAATGGCTTGGAAAGTAATGGTGAAAAAGTAGTGTAACTTTGTATCTTCAAATGAACCTGTGGGGGAGACAGTGGTTTCAGATGATAGTTATGTATTGGATCTTCCAAGATTGGTGTGCAGAAGTATAGATACTGGAATCTGAGGCGCCCATGACTGCAAGAAGACCCCCCATGTGCTTCATGTTCTTGCCAGCTCGCAGTACGTAGTTGAAGCGGCATGAATTTTCGTTGAGTGACGCGGCGGCCATTTGCGTTCTTCATTCCGCAGTGTACCCAGTACCAAGTCTTCACTGCCTGACAGAACTGATCTACGGTCCCATTTGGGAAACTACAACGCATTAAAGAGAGTTTGCACCATACCTAGCATTACCACAGCATGTCCTTATTTATTGACCAGAATGGCTTGGCTCCACAGGGGGTATCGGAACAGAAGCTTGAACTAGCTAAATTTCAGTACGACGCACTGAATGGTCTTATGGAGACTATCAGGAAGAGTTGCGGACAGAAATGCGTCCCACTTGACTACGGAGAAGGAGACCTCACCAAGGGAGAGAGCGAGTGTACCAACAGATGTGTTGCCAAGTTCATGCAGTCGCACAGAACTGTGGGGAACCATGTAGAGGCCAACCTGCAGTTCAACGACAAGAATCTCGTGCATTACGAAGACATCAAAAGGAACTATCTCAGTGGCTCGAGCCCCGATGGGAAATGAGCACGCCATTTGCGTGGCACCAGCGTGTTCTGCTGCTTTTGCTCTTTCTATACTGTACATATACGGCCCCTAACTTCTTGCATCTAGTGCACTGTCCCGCTCGGCAGGGTGTAGCGTAATTCGTGTTTGTATGTAGGGGAAAATGGCGTATTGCATTTTCCGTGTCTCAAACAGCTGTTTCCGTTTCCTAAAATTCGGGTTTTCGGTTTTGGGTTTTCTTTTTCCAGTTTGAGTTTTTGGTTTTTGGTTTTCAGCTTTTGTTGCTCTTCCGTGTTGTTTCTCCAATGGCAATTACAGTGGTGTTGCTTCCCTTTTATATTGCGTTCCTTTACGGTAGCCTTCAAAGCACTTCCACCGCCAGGTAGCACACACCAGTAATGTCAACACTTAGGGGAAGATCTGCCAAAGTCGTTGAGATTGATCCGAATGCCGATGCTGGCGCAGCCGGATACGAAGATAACGGTGTCAAGCACGAAATAGAAAATGGAGAAGATCATACAGCTGATCCTGAGAGTGACAATGGCAATGGCAATGGCAAAGCGAATGAGGATGCAAATACTTCAGCAAGTGCAGAGATTAAATTACCTGACAGTGCAACCATCAACAACAATGAAACCCATCAACAACGACTTGATCGATATCTGTTATCTACAGACCCTCAAACAGAGTATCGAAAGCACAATTCCCAAGATGCTCTGAAAAGATTCCAGTACTTACTATCTCTATCACCTCTTTTCCGTCACTTTATTGATACTAAGGCAACAAATGATAAGTCCTTGCATAAGCTTATCAGGCAAATCGATCGCAAAACAGCAACAGGTGTCTCTGGCCCAATCAGTGATGACGATGAAGATGACGATATGGGTCATGTTCGCCAAAAGGGGAAGGCGAAATCAAATCCAAAGTCAAAACCCAAAAATCGTCGCAAAAGGAAGTCTGAAAAGGAGGAAGATGCAGAATTGATGAATAATGAAGAGGAAGAAATGGCCGAATCTACCTCTAAATTCCTTACTGAATCTCCCAACTATGTCAATGGTAAATTGAGGGACTATCAAATTCAGGGCTTGAATTGGCTTATATCTCTCTATGAAAACCGTTTATCTGGAATTTTAGCTGACGAAATGGGGTTAGGTAAAACATTACAAACAATTTCATTTCTTGGGTACCTTCGCTATTATGAAAAGATTGACGGGCCCTTTTTGGTTATTGTTCCTAAATCCACTTTAGACAACTGGCGTAGAGAGTTTGCTAAATGGACCAAGGATGTCAACGTCGTTGTCCTGCAAGGTGATAAAGAGTCTCGTGGCAAATTTATTAATGAGGTTTTGATGCAAGCCAACTTTGATGTCTGTGTCACCAGTTTTGAAATGGTTATTAAGGAGAAGGCTAAGTTATCTAAATTTCGTTGGCAATACATGGTCATTGATGAGGCTCACAGAATCAAAAATGAACAATCTTCTCTATCACAGATCATTAGATTATTCTACTCAAAGAATAGACTACTCATCACAGGTACCCCTTTGCAGAACAACCTACATGAATTGTGGGCATTGTTGAACTTCTTGTTACCCGATGTTTTTGGTGACAGTGAAATTTTCCAAGAATGGTTTGAGAGGGAGAATAAGGATGAGAATGAGGATAAAGGCGATGATAAAGAAGCTGTTGAAAAGCTCAGGAAAATTCTTTCCCCATTTCTCTTAAGACGTGTCAAATCAGAGGTGGAGAAAAGCTTGCTACCGAAAATTGAAACCAACGTGTATGTGGGTATGACTTCCATGCAACTCAAATGGTACAGAAACTTACTTCAGAAAGATATTGAGGCTGTCAATGGTCAAGTTGGTAAAAGGGAGGGTAAGACAAGATTACTAAACATTGTTATGCAATTGAGGAAATGTTGCAATCATCCCTACTTGTTTGATGGTGCTGAACCGGGACCTCCATATACTAATGATGAGCATCTTGTTTTCAATGCCGGTAAGATGATTGTCTTGGATAAGCTTTTGAAGAAACTGAAAAGTCAAGGATCGAGAGTTTTAATATTCTCGCAAATGAGCAGACTACTTGACATTCTTGAGGATTATTGTTACTTAAGAGATTATGAATATTGTCGAATTGATGGGTCTACTGACCACGAAGATAGAATCAACGCTATTGATGAATACAACTCCCCCGACAGTGACAAATTTATTTTCTTACTAACCACTAGAGCAGGTGGATTGGGTATCAATTTGACGACTGCAGATGTTGTCATCTTATTTGACTCAGATTGGAATCCGCAGGCTGATTTACAAGCAATGGATAGAGCTCACAGAATTGGGCAAAAGAAACAAGTTAAGGTTTATAGATTCATCACTGAGAATGCAATTGAAGAGAAGGTTCTTGAGAGGGCCGCTCAAAAGTTGAGATTAGATCAGTTAGTCATTCAACAGGGACGTAGCCGACACGGTGACGATAAGAAGGATGGTTCTAATAATAAAGAAGAGCTATTGAACATGATCCAACATGGTGCTCAAAAAGTGCTTGATGCAGATGAAGGTAGTAAATCTCTAGATGATGATATTGATGACATCCTTGCTAGAGGTGAAGAGAGAACCAGAGAACTGAAATCCAAGTTCGAGAAATTGGGACTTGATGATTTACAGAATTTTAATGGTGAACAATCGTCTGCGTATGAATGGAATGGTGAAAACTTCGCCAAAAAGAAATCAAAGGGTTTGGGGATTTTCCTCAATCCATCAAAACGTGTGAGGAAAGAACAACAATACAGTGTGGATGGATATTATAAGGATGTGATGAATCAAATGAAAGTACAACCTAATGCTAAGGCAAGTATACCGAGACCTCCGAAGCAATTCACGCCCTATGACTTTCAATTTTTCGATTCTAAACTCAGCGAGTTATTTGACAAGGAGTTGATGTCATATAGGAAAAGGATAGGATACACCATTGGTGAGGAAGATTTGGACATTGAAAATAAGAAGTACCCAGATTTTGACTTAGAACAGTACAATCAGATGAGCAAGAAGGATCAAAGAAATGCTCTTTCTGATTTGGTTGACGTTGAACAAGAGAAGATTGACGAATGTGAGCAGTTCAAGGAAGAAGACAAGAAGCAAATGGAGAAGTTCATAGAGGAGGGTTTTGGAGATTGGAACAAACGTGAATTCATGCAATTTATTCATGGATGTGCGAAATATGGATCCAAGAATTATGAGGAGATCAGTCATGATGTTAAAGGTAAGGACGAACTAGATGTGCGTAGATACTCTGAAGTTTTCTGGCAGCGTTATAAAGAGCTTGATGGTTGGGAAAGATATATCAAGGAAATAGAGATTGGAGAGCGTAAGCTTGATAAAACAAAGGCACAAGCTGAAATATTGCGAAGTAAGATCAAAGAGCTAAGCTGTCCTATTGAAGAACTCAATATTGCATACCCTCCTAATAACTCCAAGAGAATGTATTCACTCCTGGAGGATAGGTTTCTCCTTATCAAGGCAGATGAGTACGGGATGTTTAACTCTAATGTTTACGAGTTGATCAAGAGAGACATCTTACAGGAAGAAATGTTCCGCTATTGCTTCTACTTCAAATCGCGTACTACAAACGAGCTAGCTAGAAGAATCAGTACATTACTACTTGCAGTGTCCAGAGAAGTGGAGGGACCAGATGCTTTCAAGAGAAAGAGGAAGTCTGGGAAGTTGTTACTTGACACCATCAGTACTTCTGTGAGCCGCCAGGATAGTGCAGACGTGGATACGGAAGAAAGAGTAAATGGCAACAACGACGTTTCCACTTTGGAAGCCGGGCTGAATTCAGCCCTAGAAGAGGGCCGTAGTGACGCTAAGAGACAGAAGGTTGCTGATGTGAGCGCGATCTCTGCTGCTGTGTAATATATACATATTTCTATAGATGTCTGTTGTATAATAACCATAAGCTGTTGTATTCCAAAATGCAAAACCACCTTCCCGATTAGGCAGCACAGGGCACCGCTGCACAGGGGCTCATTTTTCTTGCAAATTCATGTTCGCGCGCCGTTGCGCCGGGTAATTGCTTATTTTTGGCGGCCTGCGATTTGCCCACGAAAAAGCGAGCTGAAGGTTGAGGGGAAGCAATGCGGAATAGGAGGCCTCTGATTGCACGGTTGAGGTTGTACACGACGAGAGCGTTGAGTACCGGATCTGGAACAATATAGCGCTAACCCCTCACCCAAGGAACTATCAACCCCCCAGGGCGCACACTGCTTCTTTCACGCCTTTCTGTTTGTCCTAGAGCTATTTCGTCAGTCAAACATCTTTGATTTCCACCCCCATTAACATCCCCTCGCAGTGGTAAATCATCAATCGTCAACTTTAAATCAATCATTGTTGAACTCAATCACCCATAAGATATATCATTCAGATTGTCCTACCTTAGTTTGATTTTGTTGAATATTGTCAAATTGATTAAAACCAACGAAAAGTACGCATCCTCAATCACACATCGTTGCACTAAATACTAAATAATTAATAACTACTACACATACAAAATGCTTAGATCATTCAATAGGCTAGCTGTCACAAAATCTGTTGCAAAGCAAGCAACTAGATCTTTTTCCAAGACTGCATTTGTCAAGCAAGAAGTTGAGCTGAAAATTGATGGTATTCCTGTCTCCATTGAAAAGGGTTCTTCCATCATTCAAGCTGCTGAAAAGGCAGGTGTTTACATTCCAAGATACTGTTTCCACGATAGATTATCAGTTGCTGGTAACTGTAGAATGTGTATGGTTGAAATTGAAAAGTCCCCTAAGATGGCTGCAGCTTGTTCCATGCCAGTTGGTCCAGGTATGTCCGTTCTTACTCAATCTGATAAGGTGAAGAAGGTTAGAGAAGGTATAACTGAATTCTTATTAGCAAACCATCCTTTGGATTGTCCAATTTGTGACCAAGGTGGTGAATGTGATTTACAAGAACAAACTCTGAAGCACGGTTCTGACCGTGGTAGATACCATGAAGTGACCGGTAAGAGAGCTGTTGAAAATAAGGCTGTTGGACCATTAGTTAAAACATCCATGAACAGATGTATCCACTGTACTAGATGTGTCAGATTCTTAAACGATGTTGCTGGTGCACCAGAGTTTGGTACCAGTGGTAGAGGTAATGACATGCAAATTGGTACCTACGTTGAAAGAAACATCAACTCTGAGTTATCTGGTAACATCATTGATTTATGTCCAGTCGGTGCATTGACTTCAAAACCATATGCCTTCAAGGCAAGACCTTGGGAATTGAAGAGAACCGAATCCATCGATGTGATGGATGCATTAGGTTCTGCTGTCAGAGTCGATACCAGAGGTATGGAAGTCATGAGAGTCTTACCAAGATTGAATGAAGAAATCAACCAAGAATGGTTAAGTGATAGATCCAGATTTGCATGTGATGCTTTGAAGGTCCAGAGATTAACCAAGCCTTTAGTCAAGCAAGGTAACAAGTTTGTTGACGCAACATGGAATGATGCGTTATCTTCTATTGCAGAAAAAATCAACACTATCAGCCCTGCCACTAATGAAGTTCAAGCAATTGCTGGTTCCTTAGTCGATGTCGAGGGTATGGTCACTTTGAAGGACTTGGTCAACAGATTAAACTCCGAAAACTTGACCATTGATGTTCCTGTCACTGAACTCCCATCTGTCGATATCAGATCCAACTACATCTTCAACTCCACCATCGAAGGTATCGACGAAGCAGACCAAATTGTCATCATTGGTTCTAATCCAAGACATGAAGCTGCTGTCCTCAATGCAAGAATCAGAAGTAGATGGTTAGAATCGGATGATGTCGAAATTAGCCACATTGGTGAAGAATTTGACTCCACATTCAAGTTAGAATCATACGGTCAAACCGCTGCTGACTTACAAAAGGCTTTAAGTGGTAAACTTGGCAAGAAGTTAGAGTCTGCTAAGAAGCCATTGATCATTGTCGGTTCCGGTATTTGGGAAAACGAAGATTCAGCTGCTGTTGATTCCATCTTGAAGAACTTTATCAAGGGTAAGGAAAACCTCGTCAACTCTGAATGGAACGGTGTCAACTTCTTACACCGTCAAGCATCTAGAGCTGGTGCTCTTGACATTGGCTTCTACAATTCTGATCCAGCTGTGAAGACTATAACTCCAAAGGTCATCTTCCTTTACGGTGCTGATGATGTTGATCCAAAGTCTATTCCAAAGGACGCCTTTGTCGTTTATATTGGTCACCATGGTGACCTTGGAGCATCTCTCGCTGATGTCGTCTTACCATCCACTGCATACACAGAAAAGTCTGCTATCTATGTTAATACTGAAGGTAGATCACAAATGACCACAGCTGCAACCGGTCCTATTGGAGCTGCAAGAGAAGACTGGACCATATTCAAAGCACTCAGTGAATATTTGGGTGTTGGACTACCATATGAAGATGCAAGAGCTTTACGTTCAAGAATAGAAACTATTGCTCCACATCTTGTGAGGATTGAGTCTGTCGAATCTGTCTCTCCTGAAATTGTCAAGCTTTCACTTGACAAAATCCCATCTGTGAAGCCAACTGGTGCTGAACTGAAGAATCCAATCAAGAATTTCTACTTCACTGATGTCATCTCCAGAAATTCCAAGACAATGGCACAATGTGTTGGTTCCTTTGGTCCAACTATTGAAAAGATAAATGACGAAAACGCTCACCAATACTTGGGTATGGCTTGATTGGTATAGTACCATATCGAATCCCACCACATTTTACCGTTCAATAAATTCATAACTCATACAATTCTTCTAATAAATTGTCACCCATTTGTATATTTCGTCCATTGGCTTTTCCTCTCATTGTCAAGTTGTTGCTCCATTTTTTACGATTATCATTCCTCCAAGAGCATCTACACTTATTTATTTTATTTAATTTTGTGATATCTATAAGTTGGATATGGCAGTCTTAAATTCCTACTATTATTCATTTCTATTTATACTATAAACAATCAGTATGTGAATCATGCAGTAAAGTTACAGAAGAGTATTAAAGGTGCTGTAAATCTTCCACAATGGCGCCTACACCGTGGTCGACGACATGCGACATTAACCATGCAGCAACTTTATTGCAACCTTTCTTCTTACTAGCCTCCACACAACTTGCTATTTCCTTCCCATTAACCTTCAAGCTTGTTCTATAAAGAGGTAAGACTGATTTCTTACTTGTGTCAATCACACTCACAAACTGGGGGAATATGTCCTTAGCTCCTAATGTTTCCATGAGTCTGGTTCTCGCATGATTGTCAGGATTAGAGAGCTCTTCACTTGTAATAAAGTATGGAGTTTTCAGGTATTTCACAGTTTCCTTTTTCTCAGATGGTGGGGAAATTGTATGTGGTACTGGTGCTAGTGCTGGTGCAGCTATTTTCGGTGGTTCTCTGATACCTGTCTTGGTGATTTCTGGTTCGGGTGCAAGTTGAGGTCCAGATTTAATCTTAAATTCTGTGGGATTCATCCGTGGCTTCGAGCTAGTATCAAGAGGTTTGTCCTTTTCTTTGCTGTCAGATAGAGCCGGGTTCCGGACAACGGATTCTTCTCTTGGTGTCATCATCCTAATCAAATGGTATTTTTCAACCATCTTTTTATTCATCAAGGAAGCCTTAGCAGCTCTTGCGCTAGCTTCTTTGAAATTGCTACCTTCTCCGTAACCTAAAATGTCCTCACCAATTTGGCACTGAACAACACATGGAGCGTGAAAGTTACGCTCATTTGCAAGTGGACTATAAACTGGGTGTAACTTTGCTGTTCCAATTAATGCGTATAAGGTAGCCTTAGCTTGCTTGTCGATCTCCTCTGATGATTTTATCTTTATTGGAAATTTAGTATCCTCCGGTAACGTCTCCGTTTTGGATAGAACGTTTCTTAACTTTTCCTTTCCTGTAGCAAGTTCTGCATTGTAATCGATATCGTTCGCATTTGTGGATGTGTTAGTTGTTGGAGCTTGTATACTCAATGATCGTCTATCTTGTGAGCTTGACTTTTGAGACGTAAAATCAATATCCTTCAAAAGTGATGACACCAATGGATTACTCATGTGGCTGTAGGATAGTCGGTCAGAGTTATCATAGTCATCAAGAATCGGCTCATAAACCTCTGAGATCCACTCTTTAATATAATCGTAAGCTTTTCCATTTTTATTCCTATCCATAAATAGTGCACCAATGTAAGCTTCAAGTAAATCGGCAACCTTCTTATTGTGCTTGAAATTAGCATTAGTGTCAAGTTCGGTTTTGATGATGTGTGCACTCATCAATTCTTGTTGTCGCTCAGGAAGTCTATAAGCTCTTGCTAGAATCTCAAGAGTCTCGTTTTTGACCAACACTGAACGAAGTCTGGATAGCTCACCTTCATCGAATGATGGATATCTCGAATCAATGACGTCAGAAATGGCGGTTTCTAAAACAGCGTCACCCAAAAATTCAAGTCTTTCGTTGTTTGCTTGCACCTGGTCATATTTAGTTGAGTGTAAATCATTATTGGTTGCTGATTTGTGAACAAAGACTTTTGATTCCAATACGGAATCATAAAGAACAGGTATGTTAGGAAGAAGTTCATGCTTTCTTGGAGCGCTAATGGATTCTTTTGCAATCGCTTCTTGTCTCTTCTTCTTCAAAAGAAGCTGAACATTGTCACCAGTTTTCAATTGGGTTTGCCCATCAAAGTTGGCAATCTGGTCAGCTAAAGCAAATTTTCCATCCTCGTGCAATGACTTCAATTGAGATGCCAGCTGAATCCTTTGTGATTTGGCAAAAAGTAAAATCTTGGCCGTGATATCACCATTTTGCTCCGATCCAGATGCAGCAGACTGCTCGACCAAGTTATTGATGAAACGGGATAGCTCTTGGGCATTTGGTGCATCATCTATTATTTTTTTAAGATTGATTTGAATATTACTTATTGCATGCTCTATTGATATCAGATCATGGAGTGCAAAATCTCTAAGAGGTTTGGATTCGCCGTTTGTAACTGATCCTTCTTCCACGTCAATCTCCTTCTTTGCCTTTCTATCTTTCTTTTCGTTCTTTTCCTTTTTGTCCTTCTTCTCCTTCTTTACCTTCTTCTCTCTTTTGACTCTCTTTGCATCATGTTTTTCATCAGAACTGGAATGTTCTTCGAGACGTTGGCTTCTTTTACCCATCTGAACTAGAGTTGGAAATAGTTGAAGTACGTGTTTAGTAGTTATCCTTTATAATGGACTTCACAAATTCGTATGATACTGGAAGTGCTGGAGAATCGATGACGTTTAGAAACTTTTCATGAAGCTTGGCTCGAATTTTTGTTTCGGGCTTCAATCATATTTTGTGCCATGCTCTCTTAACTCTTAACTCATAACTCTTACACTTTTACAATGGATACTACATACACTATGCATATACTTCGCCGAACTGAAACGAGGTGAAACAGTTTCACCTCTGATATTGGTAAGACGTAGCTTTAGGCCCAAAGAGACTCTTGTCGTCGCCACTATCTTTACTATGGAGAACTTGATAAAGCCTCTGGGGATGGGTAGATGAATTTGATTCGTTTCGCCCTACAAACGCCTGCTTACTGGTGGGATCCGAACCAAATGACTTGAGTAAAACATCTCCCTTGGCACTATCATACCGGCTCTTTGTTTGTAGCTTCTCGTCATTGACATTCTCGTTTTCCTTCCCTTCTTCTTCTTCTTCTTCCTCTTGTGTGAGCTTTCCATACTTGACTGATGTGTTCAAATCATTCACCAGAGTACCCCAGTGTTTAGATTCGTTGACACCTGAAATAACTACGTTTGGTGTTATGACACCAGTGTTTGGATCGATTCTCATGTGGGGGTAGCTAGGGGGAGGTCCAATTTCTGCCATTCTCCTATACCAAGGTGGAATTCTACTTTTGACAGTTCCTTCTTCATCAATCATTCCCAATGCAATCTTCAAACGTCGACTCAATACGCCAACTCTAATTTGTGACACTTTTTCCCGTAAAACTATATCATCATTATTGAATGACTCTGTATAACATTCACCAAATTTGAGGAGTGGTGGTTTTCTTTGATATTTGAAAAAAGCGTCATGAAGTTTGTCATAATCCAAGTCCAATTGCCCTGATTTGGGTTGCACGCGTTCACGCATTCTCTGCTTCAAGGTGGATGTATCTTCTTCTGCATCTGGGCCTGTTTGTCTCATTTCCAAGATACCGGTGTCCTTGATAAACTGTGGTAGCTCAAATGGTGGCCTTTCAATACCCCTTTTGGAGGATAAGAAGCTTTTCTTCGAGTTCCAATGAGAGGGAATGGGCACAGCATTGTGCATGGTTTTCATGTATATGTACAATCGTGGATCTGGTGAATTGGCGTCAATCCATTCGACAAGCTCTGGTCTTTTAGTTTCACTCTTCAAAACATAAAGTGGTATGGAGTATAGTTTCTTAAACTGTCGTTTACTCAATTCATTTCTCGAGTCATTTGAATTGGTATCCGTTAAAGCGGATGGCTGCTGTCTGTTCACATCATTATCGTCATTGTCTCCAGTGAGTTCCCTGTTAATTATTTGTCCGTTGTCTGTCACAGTATTATCGGCCTGAGTATCAACTTCGGCTGTACTCTCTGACTGAGATGCATCCTCAGTTTTATAGCTTTCGGGGTCAAATTTCTGGAAGACATCCTTGTACAACTCCTCCAATTCTGTTTCTTTCTCTTTCTCTGCATCACCATCTTGCTCCGTCCGTCTCTTTTTCTTTGGTGGCCCAGAGGGGGTAGTAGAATCAGGCACTATTATTGGAGACGGTTTGATTACAATGCATACATCTTCCGGTCTATCAATACTTTTCACATCCTGCTGTTTTTGAAGCTTCGCCCTCTCACGCCGTAGCTGGTTCTTGGATTTCTTCTTATCCTCCTTCTTGATGGACCTTGCACCCATGGTAAAGATCTAATATAGTTGTCTGGTTTTGTTTAGCAATAATTCTGATCATGTTTGAATGGAAAGAAGGAGTTGTTAATTGCTAATGTTGGCTCGAAAATAATCCTAGTCAAGAAATCCAGGTCGCAAGCTGAAACGAACGAAGCTCCAAAGCTCAACTCTCTTCCTCTTGGACCCCCGAAGCAATTGCTATAAGAGGACAACGCAGCATATACTACACACTCAAATGACTGATAGTGGAATTGTAAATACAGAGTCTGCGGCTTTGAAAAAAGCACTTTCGATCACCGAGGACTTACGTTTGAAGAGCGCTCCGCCACTTGCCACCTCCAAAGTGGGGGAATCAAGTCCCTTGCAAGACATAACGGAACACGATGAGACTGTTCCTTCTCCGACGGCAGGAATATCATCGCAAGTGGTTAGAGCAGCTGCCAGTTCACCAGCAATCTCGAAGAGTTCCGGGCCTACATCAGCGAATGTTTCTGCGAAGACAGGAGACAATGGGAAGCCTCGTCAAACCCTAGCAGAGGTCACACATGACCTGAAACAACAACTGGGTAAAACACTCGATGAGATTCACAAGTCTGACGCTGAGTTCGATAGGTTATTAGGGAATCTGGAGAAGAAATTAAGCTCGATGAGAGTGAAACTGACTGCAAGTGCCACTGATAAGTAAGTGAGCAATCTGATTTTGACTTCTACCACCTTCCCCCAGAAAACTCCAAGAACAACGTATTGTGGAATGCCTTGTACTGAGAGAGAAATATGTATACGTTATACATCTATAAGTGTATTACTATCGACTTAAATCGCAAAAATAGAAGAAAGTGCAGATTGCAGATGGTGTTCAGACAAAACGCGTTACTTTACAGACGGTGATGAAACAATGTTTTTGTTTTCGGTTTTCAGCGTTTCCGGTATACTTCTTGTTGTCCTCCCTCAAGAGTATTATGATTACCTGTGTTTGACGCAGTACACAGCATATACAGTACAGCCCTTATTCAACATGCTGATTCTGGAACTTTCAGTGGTGCCCAAGAACGTGTTGAAAAGCATGAATATGCAACCCAACAGCTGGAGACTTACTCAGATAATTCAGGCTACTCACATAACTGCAGTCTCAAAGCATGCACGTTCGATCAATACATTAAATCCTGACTCATCCCATGAGGTAGGAAGTGCTAGTGTTTGGAGAATGAAGGATGAGGCAAATAAGACGGAAATTACTAATATCCCACTGGAAAAGGGTAAACGACCTAGGGGTAGACCAAGAAAAATGGTCTCATTAGACGGTTCTTCAGGCCAACTACGAGAAACGGGTAATACTTTAGACAAGTTTCAGGACACTAACACCTACCTGGAGTATGCTTCTTACAAGAAATTGAAGACAACATCTACGGTTTTTGTAGGGAATCTCTACGAGTTAGAAGTGAAAAAGTTTCTAAAGAATCAATTCCAAATACAGAGCACTCTTCATCAAGGTGGTAGTAACGATAAGGGCATTGACATAAATGCAATATGGAATCCTACGAAAATATTGAAGGCAGAGAAGAGCTCGGCTAAGGGAAAGAGCCTTAATGACGAAAGCTCCAACAAGTTTGAGATTGTCAATTCGAAGAAAATCAAACCACTTGCACAGAGAGCAAATCAAACATTGAAACTTTTTGTTCAGTGTAAATGCTTTGACACCTCCAAAATAGATCCCAAAATTATCAGAGAAATAAAGGGTTCTTCACAAGAGTACTTCAAGAAGAATGGTAACTCTGCCGTGTTTATGATTGCCTCCACCAATGGTTTCACTAAAGTCGGTAAGGAAGATTTCGACAAGGCGACAATACCAATGATATTTCTCAAATTTCCTAAACCCAAGCTGGTGGACCTAAAATATCCATATAAACTGAAAAGCTGGGAGATGGGCACGTTAGAGGGAGTTTATATGAATTCATTTGCCATTGCTCTATTCAAAGGACTTGACTGGATCAAATTTGTTAACAAACTTAAGGCATCGTGCATGTAAAATAGTATGCAGCCTACAAAACAAAAGAACTACTACGGCATGGTGAACATATATATAATATAGTTCCTGAATTCGCATTAATCATTCATACTGTGATCCATATAAAGTTTATAGAATCGAATTTGTGATATTTGAAAGTAACAAAGAAGAGATATTCGAAAAGAATTGAAGTTATATCAGAAAGAGCCGTTCGTAACTCAAGCCTTTGACTCTGGAATGTTACAGCCAGTCTTCACTTCTGGAACTTCACCAATGAGGTCGAGCCATTGCAAGATTCTAGGGAATTGCTCCAATTCTGGTAATCTCTTACCATTGATCCATGGATAAGATGCAATATCAGCAATGGATAAATGGTCACCAACCAAGTATCCAGTCTTGTTTCTCTCCAATCTTTCTTCGAGAACGCCAAGTAATCTAAGTGTTTCCTTATAGTATCTTTCAATGGCGAATTCATCCTTTTGTGGGGCAAACATGGAGAACCAATGGAATTGACCCTTCATTGGACCCAAACCAGCCATTTGGAACATGAGCCACTCAATCATCTCATAGTATTCAGGAGTACCATGAGCAAAGGAGTACTTATTATCCTTGTCAAACTTATCAGCAAGGAACAAGAGAATTGCACCGGACTCATTGATGTGAGTGACATCACCCTTTTTATCAACATACGTCAAGGAAGGAATTCTACCATTTGGATTGAACTTCAAGTACCAGTCTTGCTTACATTCTCCAGTTCTGATATCAATTGGACGAACGTAGTAATCCAAACCTAGTAATTCTAAGAGAATGGTCACCTTATAACCGTTAGGAGTTGGGGATGTGTACAACTTGATGTATGGTGCTTGTAAACCAGTGGACTCTGGATCATTCTCGGATACAATGTAATGGACCATCTTAATGTATGTTTTGTTTGTTTGTTTGTTTGCTTGCAAGATTCAGCGGCAGTCAGTTACCTGGCAATGTACTCAAACAGCGGGAAAAGAGCCGGTATTTATCGGGGTGGCAGTTGCAGTTGGCAGACACCAGCATAAAGTGTGGCTTACAAATGCGGCTGGTATACGAAATGACTTTGTGAATCTCCGCACGCGCAATCTCCGCTCTGCTCCGGTCGCAAAGTGGAAATTCCAAATTCCAAAGTATAATGTCTCTACTGGCTGTACCACGTTTCTAGACATCGAATTTGGGGTAGGTTTGTGCAGCAGATAGGCACGGTGCGATGAATCTAGTGCTATCCGTAGAGGCGACTAACAGATTGAGAGCACAGTTGGGGCTCAGACTCATACCTGCGGAGGCCAATGTTCAAAGAAACCGAAATGATGCAAATGCAAAAACAGGATCAACTGTAGTTGAAGGTCTAATGGAGATCTCTATAGCAGATACAAACGAATTACGAAAGAAAATTGGACTTAAACTGATACCCGATGATAGTGAAGCAGCAGATGATGTTGCGAATTATAGGAAACTTGAAAGACAAAGGCAGGATGCCATTGAACGTGAAAACTTAATTTCCGGTATACAGGAATCCAAGCAAGCCATGTTGTATAAACAGCGAGTGCAGAAAGGAGGTATATTAGATCGATTGAATCAATCAGACGCTGCATTGGATTTGAACAGCTGGTTAGACAAAGTGGGGAAAGAGACGGGTAACAAACGCTTGAGTTTCAAGAAGAAGAAGAAGACGGATGATTCCAAAGACATTCATCTAGAGAATGGAGCGGATGAAGATGATATCAAAATTGCACACACTAGAGAAAACCTGGACCGAATAAGTGGCACCAATGAGACAGGTGGAGTGGTTTTAACTTTGAAGGACAGTAATGTGTTGGATGAATCTCCCGATGAATTAGAAAATGTACAACTTAAGTACCATGAGCAGGTCGAAGCGCGTTTACTTGAGAAAGGAGCTGTGGGGAAATTGGTGAGTATGGACAATGGTGTCGGTTCAAAGAGAAAGTTTGACACTTTAAGTATTGACCTCAGCGATGAAGAAAATGACAATATTCTAAACTATGATGAGAACACCGCTCACCAAAAAAAATTGTCCGGCTTCATGAAACGTGACGTCTCCAAATTCAAAAAGTCGAAGAAAGCAGCTAGTAAAGCTCAAGAAAGACGCAAAGTGTTTGATACAGAGTTAGAAGAAAAGGAATTCAAACCGGTGATATTGAATGACGATGATGATGATACCAGCCAGGTTGATGAGGATGATTTGGAAGTGATTTTGAACAAGGCAAGACAATCGAAGCTAAAATTCCCCAAGGTCACTGATGAACAAATTGGAAATAGAAGTGGCGGTGAAGATGGCGTGGCGTCTGCAGCTACCTCTACGAAAGAGGTGATTGACGAGAGTCTTGAATTTTTGGATCGTCTAGACTCTGCGGTTGCAAACAGCGATGTTACCCAAGAACGAGAAAGATTGCCACAAGAGTTGAGGAAATTGCCAACTGCTGAAGCATCTCCGAGCGCAATACCGGATGGAATAAATCAGAAAACTTCAACAGCAGCGTCAAGGTACAGAGATATTCTAGAATCAGGCAATCCTGAAAACAAAAGTTCATACGGTGTGTCTAGTGTCTTGAATTCATTAAGGAGCAATAGAGTACCTAGTAATAACAAAGGAAAGGCTGGTAGTGATGAGGTCACTCTAGTGTATACAGATGATGACGGTAAAGTTCTGAATACTGCTGAAGCTTTTAAATACATGTCCAGGAAGTTTCATGGATCGAAGAAGCGCTAGTTGCCTCGAATGTTCGGTGATACTTTGTTTGTTTGGCATTACCACCAGCGGTAGAATGTAAGTTGTGTAAATGAGCAAGAAAATTATCGGACAAGCTCTAATAAGCAAAAGATTATGCTGTCCTGAGGAAAGCTGAGTATCATTTATTGCTTGCTTTGGTTTATAATCTTAGTTCGTAAAAGGTTACTTTAGAAAGAACTAACGGTATTTAGAAAACAATTCGATAAATTCAAATTATGAAATGACTTACGAAATTAAAGGATTAGTGTACTCCTTCACAGATCTTCCAATCATTCTTTTTTCCATATTAATGTGTGTTAGCTACAGCTAATCACGTGACCATTGGCAATGCCTTTGAATTAATCCCAGCACATTTTTAATCAATAACCGGGCGTGTGGCGTAGTTGGTAGCGCGTCTGCCTTGCAAGCAGAAGGTCATCGGTTCGACTCCGGTCTCGTCCAATATGTTTTTTTGCTTTTTTAACCAGCACCTTATTTTTTGTCCCTTTCACATGCAGATCGATTGGTTACTAGGATTTGATATTTGAGAGGCGTCTCACATCACTCGGCGTCTTCTTCACGATATCCTATTGATGTTGAGAGGTCCGGTGAGTATGTACCCTAATCGAGAATCGAGAATCAAGCAGAGAGTAGTTAAGTTTATGGGGTTACATTATCAGCAGAAAAAAACCTATAAAAATTAAGGTAAGGATAACAACATACAATGGTACGCACCCAGAGATGTGAGGATCGAGAGGGACATGTGCATCTATATCCAATAATTGAGAGCCTAACTTCATGTCCATTATGTTTTAGTCTATCGGTTATTTTTCATTCTAAGGGTATATCGATCAGACTTTCATTGGAATCCATGTGAGACGGGTTGTCACTTGCATGAGCGACGGACCTTTCATTTAACCTATGACCGTCCACACATGCTCTAGCGCAATTCCACTTCAATTCGCCTCATCTCATGTCTGTTGAGCTCAGCTCATATAGTCATCTTCATCCAGGTCGGAATCACAATCATAGTCGAAATTCCCGCCATAAGGTGCCGAACTGACAAAACTGGGTTTACTCTCACTATATCCATTGATCATATAAGTTTCGATTTCATTGGATGGAGAGGGATTCATGCTGACGTTTCCCAAATAGATTTTATATCCATCGATTCCACGATCTGTTTGGTTGAGATCGAAAGTTGAATTTTGTTCAATGATTCTATTGACGACGTTGTTGTCACTGATGAAAGTTCTGATGTTCCCTATGGGGGTGAACTGTATTATCCCACCATCTGGATGGTTGAATTTAGGGTATTCTTCCAAGTTTATATTATCCAAGTTCAATTGATCTGTTGGAATGACTTGAGCATTATTACCTGTGAAATGCTTAGTTTTCTTCATTGTGTTTTCATCTTCGGAACTTCTTCTCTTACATCTCAAGTTACTGGAAGGAGATGGAGAACTTACGCGTAAAGGAGATGATGTTGCTGTGTTCATGAGCCTTTGACGATTTGCTTGATAAGTGGAAGGTAGAGGAGAAGAGTTGATATTCATGTTTCTGGTTGAGTGGGAATTTCCATTTCCAAAACTGAAGTTTCTGTTCATATTATCGGACTCTGAGTTCCCATTGACATTACCATTACCATTGCCATTGTGCATGTGCATGTTTGGATTGAACATGTTATTCGTCATTTCATGGTTCGAGTATGACGTGTTTGGCGTTGTGTTGCGCGCCACAGCGGTGGGGGAGTAGTTGGAATTGTTGCTGTTCATGTATGGATCTCTGATAGCCATTGTCTATGTTAATGCTGGTTCTTATGCTTATTGTCTATGCAGCGTGGATGATGTGTGTGTATATACTTTTGGGATGTTCAAAAAATCAATCTATAGTATGGGTGATTTTTTTTTCCAGGGTGTTGTTTTCGTGTAGTATGCGCTGTATGCGGGGTGTTCTTGCGGAAAGAAAGCGTGACTGCCTGTGAGTGGTTTGTATCTGTGCGCTGTTGCTGTCTCCGGCTCGCTGTGCTGTCGGTGCGCTGTGCTTGCTGCTCTAAGTCCCGTTCCGCCGAGGAAGAAGAGGAAAAGAAAGAAGAAGATGCCGTCCGGAAGCGCTCAAGACATGACTGGTGCGAAGACAGTGAAATTTGGCATTCAGCAGCAAAAGAGCTAAGAGCCAAGAGCTAAGTAGAGAACAAAGAAATCGCGGCTTATGGCTTTTGGCTTATGGCTTATGGCGCAATGCCCAACGGGATGAATAGGCCCTCTGGAACACTTGCGACCGAGAGAAAGGATGCCACCAGCTACAACAGACACACCCGCAACGGCTATGGACCTGTCAAACCTCTCATCAAACCTTCCGCTGTCGTCGCACCCGACAGAGGAGTCGATAAACACTATCAACAAAGAGCTCTCGGATGAGTTCAAAACTGGCGCACGATCAATCGCTGCGCTTTATAGACTCTCCAATACGAAAAACTCACTTCTGATAGCTAAGGGATATCTGGATTGTCTCAATGACCTCTCTACACTTCTCGAGAATGGTAAAGTGACCTCCATATCAGACCTGAAACACTTCGTCGCTGATAAGAAGTCGGAGTTGTCGCCCCCTCCTGAGAAGAAGAGTGAAAACTTTGCACAATCACAGGCAAATCAGGAACCTTCTTCTCCTGCAAATACAAATACAAACACGGATACCGTTACGATAGCCTCATCATCTGCACCATTGTCTATCAGTAGCTCATACAAATTCACAGTGAATAACCCCACTTCCCATCATTTCCCGCCTGCTCGGACGCCCTTATCTATTGACCACTCTAACTTAAAATACTACGTGGAGAAACCAATTGGAAGAAGTGCAAAGAACCATTCGATAACATCCACTTCTCAGGTCGATGATACAATTAATACCGACGATGAAGAGGTGGAATTTGCTGAAGATTCAAACGACCAATCTTCCGATATCTCTGTCGACAGCTCGGACTATGGGGCCATGAAAAGAAGGCTCAGAGATAGTATGACTGCTGTTCATAAAAAGCAGAAACAATAATTCACATATTCCAGTCAAAGGACGCACATAGTACAAACTACATATATCAAGGTGAACATGAGTGTCCTTTTGACTTCTACTTACTCAGTGATTTTTATAGATCCTTTTTTTTAACCCTCTTCCTCCATTTTACATTTTACATAGCTTTGCCTCATCAATAAACCTTAGTCGATTTACACTCATTTCACCGCCAAGCTTTTCAGAAGTCTGGCCTGCGCAGCCATGTACTTTTTGTTAATGTTTCCGACACTTTCCCTCTTCATCCTTTCACTGAATACGAGCCTAACCAGGTTCTTCCAATCATCTTCGCTCAAGTTCAACTTCTCTTCCTTGATCTTATCTATGCCCGTGAGAAAGTTTTCACCCTCGTTACCGATGCTGAAATACCTCAGTGAGGTATTCAATATGTTGGTATTACTAGCAGAAATCAAATTGATATCTATACCTATCTCATTATCAATGCTTCTCATCATCTGTTGTAAAACTCTGAGATTGACAATCATTTTCATCCATCCACTCTTACTCATATTTTGGATTCTACGGCTTTCAAAAATAGCCAACTTATCGACCCAGAAGGCCAAACCGCCAAATATTCTAATCTTGACTTCATCCTTGGATTCACTGACAATGTTTTTACTCACCTTGTTGAAAATCCTACTGATGTTATTGATTCTCTCACAGAAATTATCAACACCGAGATCCACACTCTCATCTCCATCTTGTTCCCATTGTTTATTGTGCATCATTTGTATCATACACCAGATACATTCAAGTCTAATCTCATATCTGATCAATATTTCAACATCATTCATCAGCAACCGCAAGTTATCTATGTGCTCATCAAAAATGATGTCTCTTTCAGCGTCGACTGCTAAAAATGCCTGAATATCACCGGCGACAGCCCCATCCATGTTCCTCAATTGGTGACCACGTCCAGCCCCAAAAGCACTATTATTGAGGTTTATGCTTGAGAGCGGGAACTCAGATTTACTAAAAATGGTTAAGCTCCAGGTCTCTGTTAGTCTCTGAATCAAGTCAACGTCCTGAAATATTTCAGGTACTTTCCTCTTCATCTCTGGAAGCCAGTTCAGAATGGTGGATAGTGCAGCCAACAAATCAACCAATGATCTCATATGTTCCAGAGATAAAAAATTCTTTGGATCAATTTTAGGAATGTATTCTCCACCAAGGGAGAGGGAATAAGTAAGCTCCTTAGATTGAAGTTCATTGAGCTTTTCCACGAGATTTTCATTATTATTGTCAAGTAAATACCTCACAATTTGATTAGAAATATTCTTCAAATTAGTGTCAGTAATCCACTTGTTCAACAATTGGGAATTACTCGTTTGTGATAATGCTTGCTTCACTTCTCCGAATTTTTGGCTTAGCTTGTTAATGAGCTTGAAGATAATGTCCACATATGCGGGTCTGTAATAGAGAGTGGTGTCTAACAAAATCAGTACCTTACTAAAGAAATCCATTAGACTCATTGATGCCACCAAGAGACCATTTATTTGCCATTGACTGTCGCAAAGTTTGTCAAACTGATACATCAACGAATTTTCGAGCTGAGAGGTGAAAACTAATTCCATAAATTGATCGTAGAATTCGGTGATATCATTTTTAGATGAGGCACCATTGGAACCATTTTCCAGCACATCGTATATCTCGTAAACGTGATCTGTGAATTTAATGAATTCATCAGTAATGTATGCCATGTTGAATATATTAGGTGGTACAAGAACGTGATTTTTGCTTTCATTAACATCGTCAACACCAATAAATACGGAATCCCCAGGTTTCACTTGCTGGCTGAATTGAGAGGATATTAATCCTTTACCCTGCTCATTGAAAACTTTATTCATAGAGTTCATGAGATCTTGAGATAGTGAAGATATCGAAAGCTTGGAAAATTGGAAAATCGGTCCGACATCATTATACTCGAATTGCTTAGGAACATTCTCAAATGGTGAATCACCATTCTTCTTTTTGGTTTTCAAGTCAAGTTCTTCGAGATCGTTCAAAAGCTTTTCATCAATGATGTAGTTGAACATAAGCAAACTGAGCTGCTTTTGAACCTCTCTCCACACCTTATCAAGTCTGTACTTGTATCCACTCAACTTGGAAATCTCATAAATGGCAATGTGTCTTTGGAGCAGAAAATGTATTTTGCTGAAAACCAGAGTAAATACCTCTTTAATGATCAGACCATTGATCCCCTGTAACAAATTAAAGCTTGCAAAGGGGTCTTTAGAATTCTCAATGTCCGAGGAAGAGTTGATTTCAATTTGTGAAGGATACTTACCTCTAATCTCAGTAATTGATCTTCTGATGACCTGCTTTATTTCACGTTCGGAACTGTTCACAAGCCTCAGAAGACACTCACTTTCACTGCTGATCTTTTGAACCTTTTTGAAACTCTCATATAAGTCATCGTATTTCCCATTTTGGATTTCAAGCTCCTCGTCTTCATCAACTGCTTCATTCTTGATCTTTTCAAGAAAAGCTATCAGTCCTTTGTTGATTGGAACTCTTTTAGAGGTGACCAAGGTGCTGGAAAAATCAGATGTGTTCTTCGCATAGAGGTATGCATCAATCTCACCCACTAGCCCGTCAAGAAGAGAGGAGAGAAGCCCATCCAGTCTCATTTGTAGTCCTTGTAATGCTTCAATATCAAACAAACTATTACTCTCTGTAATCTCATTGACTTCATTGACGATGTGAACTGCCTTTTCAAAATCTTGACTTTCAATGCATTCCTGCAAGGTATCGAGTCTTTTTTGAACATCATTGATCTTCTCCAAGATATCCAATGTTGTTGAATATTCCATTCGTTTCTGGTTTAGCTCTGACAAAATGTTTGATTTCGAATTAAGGATTGTATCAACAGATCCTAATGACTCTCTGATGCTCACTAATTTATTCTGGGATTGGTTCAATGTTTCAATGGAAATTCCATAAGAGCCAATACTGTCATTAAATGTCATATAGTTCTCGTTCACGGCACGTTGTAAGCTCTTGACAAACTGGCCTTTCAGTTTCTTAAACTCGTCATAGGTGAGGATACCTTGGTTTTCAATCCAAGGTAAGGTAATATCCAGAGGATTACAATCGTCAGTAAGAAGATCCGGCCAATCTGATTCCAGAAGCGTCAAAACGCCTTGCAATGATTCAATTGCCGTAATTCGAGAGTCCGCCATAACCGAATTGCTCTTAAAACAAAGTCCAATGATCTGCTCTCTGCTGCGCCCTTCAATGTGAGGCCAATGCGTGAAGTGAGTTGTAAGTTGGAACTCCCAGCTTTCGGTGTCGGGTCTCTGGTCTCTGTGTGCTGTGCTAACAACATCGCACACGCGATCTCCAATTTCATTTTTGTTGAATTTATTCGGAGAAGCTGGGATAGCCATACACTATAGTCGTTTTCGATGTAGGTCTATGATTGGTTTGATACATAAGAGATTACGTGTTTATAACTCGTTTAATGTAATTTGAGTATGGAATAATATTTACAACACCTTCAGTGATCATCAAATGGGTGTCTTTTGTCAGCAGGATCGATCTTGAAGATATGATCCGGATTAAGGATAGCCTTCTTGTCTAAGGCGAACTTCAATGTTCTCATGACATCAATGGTGTCAGAACCCAGTTCTCTTTCCAAATACTCTCTCTTTTCACTAATACCAATTCCGTGTTCACCGGACACGGTACCATCGAGTTCAATGGCCATGAGAGACATCTCATTGACAATCCTGTGAGCTTCATCAACTTGATGTGGCTCGAAGAAAACTAGGACATGAACATTACCATCACCAGCATGCCCAGCAGCGGTAGCTAACAAGTCTGCCTTCTCTAATTTTTCCATGGTTTTAGTAATCAACTCAGGAAGTCTAGAAATTGGGACACAAACATCTGTAGGAAGAACCCGAGCATTTGGCTTGAATTTCTGTGCCCAACTCAAAGAGTTCCACATTAAAGTCTTACGCACTCTCCAGATATCCTCCTTCTCTTCTCTATCCTTAGCCACTTGAAAGTTGAAAGCATTGTTTTGCTCGCCAACACGTTTAACCCTTTTGAGAATACTGTCCAAAGAAGCGTCGTCAACAGCACTGATTTTCAAAAGAAGAAGATGATCAGGGTACCATTTACGGTTACCACCAGTACCCATTTCGACGATGGCATTCATTTGCCTGTTATCCATGAACTCGACTGCATTACACGTGATTCCGGATTTGAATAATTGGGTAACCGCCTTAGATGCATCACCAATTTCTTTGAAATTCATTAGGGTAATAACTTCGTTAGTAGGTCTCACATGAAGCTTTAATGTTGCTTCAACAATAATACCAAGTGTACCTTCCGAGCCAACAAAGAGGTTGGTCAAGTTGTAACCATTGGAACTCTTTCTTGGTCTCTGTCTCGTCTTGATAACGGTACCATCAGCCAAAACGACGGTTAATGACAAAACGTTATCCTTCGCTGCACCGTATCTAACGGCATTCGTTCCGGATGCATTAGTGCCCAAAATACCACCAATAAGAGCACCTGGACCTGGATCAGGTCCATACATCAATCCATAAGGTTCAAGATATTCATTTAAATATCCCCATTCAACACCAGGTTGAACGACGACGTCCAGATCATCCTCATGAAGTTCCAGGATTTTGTCCATTCTGGAGACATCAATGGAAATACCCCTTCTAGTAGGGATGTAATGTCCCTCCAGTGAGGTACCTCCAGAGTAAGGAATAATTGGAATACTGGAATCGTAACAAATCTTGACAATCTTGCTCACTTCTTCAACAGTAGCTGGGTAGACAACTGCATACGGCGATTCACCCTTTCTAGCCCGAATGAATTTAGAAGGATCTTCTGAATGCGTGGCCAATTCATTGTCCGTAGTGGTGATCTTTTCCTCGCCAACCACAGCAACAATTTTAGCTAGAGCATATTGAACACGGTCTTCAGACGCGTACACCAACGGCTTAAGATCTTCCAAACTTGTTGTTGACTTCAGATTTTCATCTTTGTTTGCAAGTCCAAACCCGAGAGCAAAACCTACAGCTAAAAACGTCGTCGATAAAGCAAACACCTTGAATATATTGGATTTTGGGTTTAAGTAAAGATCACTGGTTGATGATGATGACTCAGAGCCAGCCTTTTGAGCAACAAACCGTTTTAGCTGGGGAAGTCTCCGTCTGGATGCCAGCCACGCCGAGCGAGCTGTAACAAACATGCTTAACTCCTGCCTGTTTTGTAATAGAAGATTCCGATCTCCCTCAAACCCAAGGCTGCCCTTGTATAGCAGTTGAGTCGATCTGTACTATTCTATTTTGATCTTCAATCTTCAAAACCTCGAGTCGATAACGCGGGAGTGAAAAATTGGAAACTCCGGAACCGGTGATTGATGATTGTAAATGGCTGCGAACACAAATAGACCCCATGTTTCCAATGGTTGGTGTTATCAATGCATAATACAGTCTATATTCTACAGGATTGCTAGTTAACAGTGAACAGGTTACTGATAGGCACCATTACCTGATGTCGAATACCCGGGTGCACTCGGATATAGTTCCCCAGCGCTGGCGTTAGCGCCGGTACCGGCTCGGGCACCACCACCTCCATTTGCAGGAGGCATAGGGGTGTATGCGAGAGGCGCTCCCATGACGGTGGGCATGTAAGGATATGTCTGCTGTCGCACCGGCATGTATGCAGGCGACTGTTCCCGTCCTTGCCCTTGCCCTTGCCCTAGTGGCTGTGATTGAGCTTGGGCTTGCAAATGCATGTGCTGTACATGCCTCATTTGCTGCATGTGCTGTACCTGTTGAAGTGTCAATGCATACTGGGGAGCCGAGGACGGAATCTGTTGAGCAGTTGGGACCGTGCCATAGTACATACCTGTACTAGGGTCTAGGTTAACGCGAGGGTCATAACTAGACGGGACTGGTGGCTGATTGGGATGTTGCATAATTGGTGTCTGTAGTTGCATCCTTGGAATATCCATGGAATTTGATGAGGCGCCAGATGCCTTAAGAAAAGATGGTTGAAACTGAGTACTATTCATCCCAGGTATATGTTGGGGCTGAGCAACCGGGACTGGAACTGACATAGGGTCTGGAACGTAGCCTGATTGTGGTAGAATTTCATTATGCCCCAGATCAGAGTTCGCAGCATTTCTATCTTCTTCACTTTCAGCTCCCTGTTGATTTGGTGATTGATCTTTATTAAACACTGATAGCATCTGTATGACCGTTTTGTATTTATCAGCCTGAAAGTCAGAATTGAGTAACAAATCAAAATCATCACTCTCCAAATATGTACCAGTTAGTGTGTCAAGAGCGGGCCCGCCTTCATTTGAACGACTCAAAGGTGTTGTATCAGCGCTTTTTGCAGATATGTCATCACTCCGAACCATGCTAGGGTCAGGGTCTGTACCGCTTCTAGAATCAGATTTACTTGGTTTCGTACGAGCGGGGCCACTCGAGGAATTTGCTGTAAAGGCGTATTTTCTAAGTTCACAAAGGAAGTTCATCATATCCTTTATCGGTGCGGCCCAAAAATCTTTCAATTCCGCCAAAGATTTGAGCGACTGATCAATGACATATCTTCTAATATCACCAGAAAATTTGAGTAGAGTGTCCTCATGTATAAAAGACTTTATTTCTGCTGGAAGGTTATTCAAGTTGTAGCGCTTATCTGGGAAATGGAAAATATCTCTAATGACAAAAAACAAATATTGGAATGGGTTTGCATTTTTACTGTACCACTTGTACTTGGTTAATTCCGGCGATGCCCTGATACGGAATCGCGTTTCATAGAGTAGTAGGATAGATACCTCAATTGTGCTATCCACATATGGCATTCTAATCGTTAGCACCTGATCGAAGAAGTCTTTGTTAGAGTTAGCTTGACTGAGTCTTGTCAATTCCACACAGGCAGCATTAGCCGGTTTCAGAATTACTCTATTATGATGTGAGTAAGGCCTTCGGTCACACGCTTTATGTAATAAAAAAACACGATGACATTCGATGGATGCACTGGAAACTAGCCATCTAAGAAGTACTTTCGTGTACTTGGGATCTTTCTCACAACTGAAAATTTCCTTGACGAGTGAGTTTATATCTTGATAGAGGGCAATGACGGTACGTTCCATTCCCTCCCATCTCAGAATTCTTTCGTGATCACTTGAGAAGTCAGAGTTGAGAAAATGGGAAATTGTCTCCATGACCAAACTGCATTTGAATCTACAGATTGTGAAGATCTTGAAAGGGTTAAGTTCACCATCAAACTTATTCGTCTGAGGATTATATTCTCTCTTTGAGGGGAATTTTGCAGATGCATTGATCATAATCATGTGCGGAGACATACCCGAAACGATAGAGGAAGCGGTATCCAAAATGCGGACAAAATGCCAAACTTGTCTCCTCACTTCAACTTCTTTCATGTTTTTCTTATTGGGATAGATATCATGTAGAAGAGGGTCTCTATGTAGTCCCATAAATTCAGCTTGTCTAGCAAGTGCTGCTGTATAAGTGAATATTCCAACATAGTACATACAACTACTCTGGTAGAGGATAATTGATGATTGGATATAAGCCAAGTTTGGATTTGTTCTAAACCCAAAGATGAGTTTGAATCTTTCAAAAGTGTCATAGAGTTTGTTCTTTTCATTAGTAATTTCCGAATGTTTCTGTTCATTTTGCTCATTCACTTCAAATGCAGTTTTCACCGCCAATAGCATGGCAAGAAATAGCACACCTGAGTCTATATCAAATTTAGGATTCTCGGGATCGTTGAAATCCTTCCAGAACTTGACATATTTGGCCATTGTAAGTGACTGATCAACAACGGGGACCAATGGATGTATGTAATCCCAATAATGATATATGATATCATCGAACCGTCCCTTCTTTGGATATTCTTCAGCTAGTTGGCTCAATGCGGTAGATAATGGAGTGCCGAATCTTTGAAAATCATATGTACCAGTGTGAGAAACATCAGTCTTTACTTGTCCACCCTCTCCTATTTCACTCATTTTGAAAAGCATCATTCTGTTCAAGCTAGGTTCTAAATAGGGGAAGAATGCCCTCGAATAGTATAACGGAGTGCTAGCGATATTCGATACAAATGTAGTCTCTGGTTTCTTTTTTGTTTTATCAGAAGCATTAACATCTGTGTCTGTATCAGATTTCTCATTTCGTCCTCTCTTTCTCTTTGAATCATTCGAATCACCAGTCGTTGAAGAATTCGAGTTATAGCCAAAATTCGGCGTCAGCCCCACCGGGGATCCAATTACCTGTGGGGAGGCAACATGCTGTAAAATGTGACCGGCATATCCCTCAGGTGTTGGATTCTGGTTTTGATCTTGATTTGGTGATTGATATTGGGATTGTTGTTCATTATGGACGGCCTTCTTCTGTTGGAAATGGTAGACACAATCTTGTTTTCTACGGACGCATGTAGTGCAAGGCTGCGCTCTGTCACATTTAAGTTTGTGGTTGTAGCAGTATTCGCAGGTGCGGATCTCTCTGCGTCTCTTCACTTTTGCATTTACCGTTACCTTTGGCATTGCAGCGGCAGGGGGTGACTGTGACTGTACCCTGTGTGTGCTGTATACGCTCTGTTTTGGCGATCGGAGTGTATATGCTCGTGTATTCAATTAATTTAGCGAGCAGTGCAGATTAGCGATTAAGCAAGCAATGGCCGTTGCAGAAAATTTCATTGTGGACGCGGTGCGGAGGGGCGCAAATTGGAGATGGAAATGGAAAGCTTCTCTCTGTCTGTGTCTGTGTCTCACTCTTTGGCGGGCCAATCAACAACGAGATAAGATTAGATAAGATAAGAGAGGGAAAGCAAATGGGGTATATATATGTACTGGATACACAACAGGGGGATGTATGCCACTTGAGGTGCTAGGCGGCGCCAGCGGTACTTCCAAACCGCTTGACACCAGCTGTCTCCTGGGTGCCCACACGGACGATTCTTCTGCCTCCGGAGTCCTCATCCATCGGAACGGCTTTATCTTCGAGTCTTTGTTGACGCCAGTAGATACGTTCACTACCATCGAGTTTACCAATTCGCATTGTAGCTAACAAGTTTTTCGCTGCGTTGGAGTGTTGGTAAACGGCACCGGAGAAAGCCTGTGTGGCATCTTTGCCATGTGAAGCCTTCATGAGGGGAACACCACCGGGGTGATCGTGTGCAAATGGAGTTACATCATGGATGATTCCAGAGACGACAACGAGAAATCTATCTGTCGATGAGGCAGCAAGCACGCGGAACTCATCCGGGGTGAATAACGGTAGCTTTGCAATGGGGATCCCCCAGTTTAGTTGAGAGCGGATATCGTCGAGTAATCTCTGCTGTTGTTGCACGAGACACATATCGATTGTGGATTGGTTAGCCTTTCGTAGATTGCGCACTTGTCCCAAGAGTTGCATCACTCTGAGCGTCCATTTCGTTGGATCGAATGCGTACCACTCCGGTGAGTTTCTGTAGTCCATGGGGAACTCGTGATGGAAGTTTTGGGCTCCCTCTCCGAGAGTGATGAAGCTCAGGAGATAGTTATTGCGAGCTGATTTCGTAGTGTTGTAAGGACGAGATCCAAGCGTATGACCTATTGAGTTGACGGAGAATACACTGTGTTGTACCAATATAATTTTGAAAAATCCGGCGTAGATGAGACCACCAAGATAATCATTCCAGAAATACCCTGCAATCAAACTAGGTAAGGCAAGCCCGACAGTGACTAATAAATAGAAGTAATGCTTCCCCTGCCATTGTACTATATTCTCATTGGGTAGCATATCCAGTCTTGCCTCTTTAATGGCAAGATGAACCTTTGGATGGTGAGTCAGTATCATCCAACCAATATGTGAGAATACAACGCTGCGACGAATATTATGAGGATCGGTATCGGTGACATCACAATATCTGTGATGTGCTCTATGTGCAGAACACCAGTTACGAGCAGGGGTTATACCACCACCGGAACAAATTGCCGCCAAAACGGTAACCATTGCATCGTTGGTGAATGTGAAAGTGTGATGAGACCAATATCGATGATAGAGAATATTGATAGAGACGAGGGTGACACCATAAGTCCAGAACGTCAAATATAATGTGTTTCTCACAAGAGGTGGATGGTATAGCAACAACAAGAGTAATCCCAATAGCGGGAGGAGCACTACCACAACGAAGTTTTTCCAGTGGATGTGTGTATACAAGTTTCGTAAAGACCAAGACCTCTCGGATAAGTGTCTTCGTAGAGTCGTTGCCGGTGATGAGGAATGGATCTTCTGTTTCTGTTTAACCCGTCTGTCTTTGGGCTTCTGTTTACGCACTTTGACCTTCACTGGTTGCAAAGAGGGAGTATCTGAGTTTACCTCACTTCCAGTGGCGTCTGTACCTATCGCTGTCTCCGTCTCATTCGTTGGTACCTTTAGTACCGCTGGTTGGCCTTGCTGGGGCGCAATGTTGTACTTAGCGAGCTCATCTGGCTCGTAGATGGCGTCCTCAATGGGTGTCATGCAGATAGAGGGGCGTGGTGAGATGCTAGCTCAAAAGGAAGAGAGAAGGAAGGTAGTAAGTGATGGATGGTGTCTGACGACTTCTGTGTTCTTTGCTGTTTCTTGTACGATCGCGTCTGCTTTAGTGCGCAAAGTGTTGGGCTACACAGCTTATAGAGTTGAAGTATAGGGCATGCAGGGGGTACGACTGCATCGCATTGTAACGCTTACGCGTTGGCGTGTAGCTCTGGCTTTGGAGATGTGACGGAATCGACGAGGAGCTTGATGACAGCGGCCTTCTTCTCCTGGGCGGTTTGCTTGATCTTAGCGAGTTCTGTCTGCACTTCCTTAGCAGCGTTCTCCTCGAGCTGGACGTTAGAGCCTGCAAATTCGTCCTGGAATGCCTTGAGCTCTGCGGCCTTCTTAGCCTTGTATGTTTCGATCTCTGCCTGTGCGTCTGCCTTAGCTGCCTTGAGCTTGGAGGCACGGTACGATCTAGCGGTGGCAACAATCTGCTGGGCCTCCTTTTCCGTTTTCAATAAACTTTTCACGCCGTCCTGTGGGGGGTTAGTAACTGGTCTGGTCTGGCATCCGGCCTGTAGGCGGCAATCACTGACGCATTACGTACCATTGTGTGTGTGTATGATGTGCTGTGTCTGGTGCCGACCAAACCTAACCAGTCACCGACACCAGAAGCAGCCACCTGCTATCGTCCCGTTCCGTTAACTCTTCAGTCTTCAGTCTTCAGTCTTCACTACGAGAAGGTCGCGCTGCCCGAACTCGACCCCCACCACGGCCAAGACGGCAACAACCTCGGGGACAGCAGCACCAACAGCAGCACCACCACCACCACCAACAGCCTTAGCTGCACGGATACCGACGGCCCTCACGACACTGGCGCCCGTCCCGTGGAGAGGCGTCTCCAAAGCGGCGAGCAAGTGGAGCGTCCAGCGGGCGAACACACCGCCATCCACAGATCCGCCGAGCCACCGGCCAAGTAACACAAGTACACGTAATAGCTCGTCTTCACCGCCCACGGCATCAATGCGAGCAACCGCATCGTGTGAGGGAATAGGATGTGATCGACAGTATGCCTTCCATTGCGTTGACGTTGTAGGGAAGGAAGGGTCCTCGTCCATACTGGTGAGAGCATTTCGGTACTCCCAGTAATCGTCACGCATGGCTCTGAACTCCTTACTGTGCAGTTGGTTTTGATCGTGTAGTCCCGAGTTCTCGACGACCGGTGAAGCAATGTGGTAGTATACCAAGTCATCGTCATCATCGTCATCTTCGTCGTCGTCCTCGTTATCGTGATACCCTTGCAAGCGGGAGAGTGCCTCCGCCTCTTGACGCACCTGAGCAAGGTATTCTTGTACAGTATTGGGCGTCGTGGTGACATTTACCGCAGAGAGAGTCACAGGGAATGCGGCACGCTGTCCAAACTTCCGATCAAGTGGCCCCTGGACGTACCCCTCGAACTTACGTGCATCAGCATCATCGATTTCTTCATTGGCGTCGTCACTATCGGGGTCCTCATCTAATATTGCTGTGTCCACTATGCATGTATCGTCTTCTGTCCGTTTCGGTTTACCTAGTAAGGGCAAGGATGTGAGCATTGCAGAAATGCCTCTCTTCCGAGGATTACCGGAATTCGTCATTATCGATAGTAACTAATTGAACGACTAGTGTACTGCACTACTCTACATACCTCATAGTTTACTTCACGTAGAGTATGTGTTACTTCGTCAGAAACTAAACACCAAACAGGAAATTTTGTCGCAGTATGAAAATCAATCGATCATCAACTATACAACATACTATTTTTCCGCACAGCCACCTGCCTTCGTGTTTCCTTCTCTTTAAGATTGAATCTACAACAGTCAAACACAATGCCTAAACGACCTAGAGAGGACGATGATAATGAAGATGAGCAGATTTCTATCATTGAAGAGACACATCCCGTGTCTGAAAAGAAGGTGAACGATGATGTCACCCAGCAGTCTGCACAGAATTCAGCTGGGGAGAAGGGTACACAGACAGATACCCAATTACAAACACAAGTGGCAGATGAAGAAGTCGAAACAGAATCAGAACCTCCCAAACCAAAACATAAAAACAAACCAAAGAAAAACACAGTCAAGGATACGACGATCACTTGCACACTCCCGCCCTGCGTTTCGGAAAGTTTTCCCACATTCTCTCAGTACGAACTCCACTATATCTCAACACATACAAACATATGCAGTGAATGTAAACGCAATTTCCCTACCACGAAATTACTAGATGTGCACATTGCAGAGAACCACGACCCTTTCATGAAAATCAAACTACAACGTGGAGATCCAGTCTTTGGATGTTTTGTAGAAGGATGCGATCGCGTTTTCAGTACACATAAGAAGAGAAGATTGCATTTGATCGATAAACACCATTATCCAAAGGACTTTGTCTTTAGTGTTGTTGATAGAGGAATAAAGAAGGGTGATACTTCACTCATAAAGAAGAACACCAATCCACATGGCGTGTGGAAACCAGCATAGCTAGCGTGACGAGAATTTTGACTGTGTACATACCTACACATACATATATTTTTAATTAAACTTAGATTAGAATGTGTCTAGCGATCTGCAAGCTTATTTGATGGATAAGAGCTTGACATCGAAAGTGAGTTCAGAGTTAGCTGGAATACCTGGCAACTTTTGGCTACCGTAAGCCATTGCAGCTGGGATGACGATTCTACGTTCACCACCAACAGCCATACCAGCGACACCAACGTCCCAACCCTTGATGACTTCACCCTTACCTAAACCAAAGTTGAATGGTCTACCGGAAGTGTTCTTGTCAAAAACCTTACCGTTCTTGAGCTTACCGATGTATCTGACACCAACTTTTTGGCCTCTCTTAGCAACAGGTCCAGTACCAACGGTCTTGTCTTCGACGATGACACCACCTGGGAGAGTCTTCACAGCTGGCTTCTTCTTTTCTTCCTTTGGCTTGGTTTCCTTCTTGGTTTCCTTCTTAGCTTCCTTCTTTGCTGGCTTTTCAGCCTTCTCTTCCTTCTTCTCTTCTTCCTTTGCTGCAGGACCGGTTGGACCTTGTTCTAATTCCTTGTTGAACTTGACAGACTTTTCCTTCTTTTCCTTCTTGGTTTCCTTCTTTGCCTTCTTAGTTGGCTTTTCAGTTTCAGCGTCAGCTGCTTCTTCCGCTTGTCTCTTCAAATCTTCCTCAATGAGTTCTGTAATCTTACTTTCAACGTCTTCAACATTGTCCAAGTCATCTAAATCGTAGTCGATTTCACCGTCAATGATTTCATCCTCATCTGGAGTAAGGTCGTATTCGTCACTGTCTTCACCATCGCTACCATAGACGAAGTCATCTTCATCGTCATCATTTGGATGTTCGACGTAGTTACCGGTTAAGTGAACAGTGTATGAACCAGTGACAACGAAAAACACCTTTTCATCAGGAAGAATGGTGAGGTCAAGAGATTGCTGGTATTGGGATTCTGGTGACAGGGTACAGATAACGTGTTCCTCAACACCTTCGTCATCGAGTTCTTCATCATCGTCTTCCATATCTTCGTCGTCTTCTTCTTCACTTTCTTCGCTTTCTTCAGCGGACTTTTTTTCTTCCTCTTCTTCTTCATCATCTTCCTCATCGCCATGACCTTCGCAATCACTATCGTCACATTCATCCTCGCTGTCTTCATCGCCTTCGAAAACTGGACTTTGCTTCAAGATTCTGAGAGTGGATGGTTCCTTCTTCTCATCATTTGATTGTGGGTCAATAGAAGCTAAAGTAATCCTCACGGTAATTGGGAAGTCTTCAGCTTGACATGGTTGTGGGAAAAATGGCTTGAGCTCGAGGTTGTAAGATGCAAGTGGAAGTAAGTTCGACATTGTGCAGTGATGTGATGCGGTTGTTGCCTTCTACCAATGATGCTTTTCAACAATAAAAACGTGTAGTACTTGTAGGTGATTAAGTGAACTGAAAATTTGATGTCAAAATTTTTATCAATTGCTTTCCCATTTTAAGCTTAAGTCTTAAGTTGCAGGCAGCAGTTCAACGGTTTCTTTTTCGCATTTTTTGCTTTTTTTCTCTCTGATTCTTTTTCGCTTTTCGCTGTAAAGAGTGGAGGCTCAAAACTTCCCGCACATGTTAGGCGAAACTCCAGTGGCCGAGATAAAACCATTAACGATGGGGAAGCATTGAGTACAGTTTATAAGAGACGATGGATAGCTTGTGGTGTAAGGTAATATTAGATTGCACACCGGTGACGCTTAGTCGGTTTTGGCTGCTGGTAAGTAAGAAACTGGCAGACACTCGACTGTATTATGATAATTTAGTGGGAGCCGCGGATTTTTGGAACGTACTGAACGCCATATTAATCTTTAATGGAGGGGCTTAGCTTAGCACTATGGCAAATGGAGTAAATGATTTTTATTTGAGAATTGGTATTGAGATTGGTAAGCATTTCATCGTGTCCTTATTGCTTTTCTTCAATCAATTACTTTAATTCTATGTGTATAAAAGCTATGCCAAGTAACGAAACGAATAGTAACAATATTTCGACTTCTAGATATGGCGGCTCATTTTTAAATTAAAACCAAACTGTATTAGCCTATACTAAGCCCACTTTAAGGTGATTCAATCTTAAACACGGTCAAATTGTACGAGGTTCTCAGCAATCTTTTTTGTCACCAAAATTAGTTTAAAAACCGAATTTGAAGCTCATCAAAAAAGTTGCTCTCCTTTTTGTTGCCATTTTTTTTACAAACAGTTACTTCATGTAGTTCTAGGCGAACTATGCTAAATATGAGAGATAATATATCTTACAATGGACGCAAAACAGACATATCTTACAAAACAATTTTGTATCTATGATTATACAAGGCAAAAGTTCCTATTCCTGATCAAAACAACTAACATTTAACAATAACTCACAATCGAAAGGTATTTTGGAAGATCTGTTGAGAAAATGGCCACAATGATGGAAGCTGGAAATTCATTTCTCTCCAAGATTGAATCAAATAGAGGATATCAACATCAGACAGAGTTTGAGAGGTATTGCTGCAATGCAATTAAGTATTTTGGCTAACGTAATAGTCAGTGCACAATTAACAATCAAACATAAGAAGTACGCAGCAAAGGAAGCATATGCGCGAGCAAGGGAACTTGATATACTTGACAACATACCAAATAATATTTTGATGGCTATAATGACATCTACGATGACTGCACCAAATGACAACGATCAACAACCTCCTTAATGCAAGCTCTTTCCTATTACACCATTGTCACAACTAAAATCACCAGCAATTATTTCTAGTTCCATACAGGTAATAGTTACTACGGTAAGCCATTATTAAAGCTGCTATTGATATGTGCTGTTCTATTTCATTTGAATGCTGCTATTTTATGGAATTTGGGCTAATATTTCCAATCTCCCAATATGTTTTTACATGGTTAAGTGCTGACTTTTGGATATTACAGCCCAACCAATGCCAATACTGGTATCCAAATACAAGATAATGGGTATATCTCTCTATAATTGATGAGCTATGCCTGTACTACCTATACTGAGCACCTCAAGTTGCTGAGCCTCCACTATTACCGCAGAATTCGCCCGAGAAATTCATGCACAGCCCTGATTCTTTAACTATGAGTTAACCGGACTTTTTCACTATACTTAAGAGCGCCATTTTGTCTGGGGCTTTTTACGATTTGTCAGATGCAGGTCCTATCGAAGTTTGGCGGGATGTATACCAATCTCACACAAGAGCTCAGCCTCGGTATTTCGTACCCTACCCGGCTCATCCGTTTCTAATTGGGAAGTAATGGCGGAGTTTGCAAAACTTCCCCCGGTGCGCACTTAGCACTTAGCAGTTACCAGTTAAAGGCTCTACGGTATTTGGCTTCTCCTCGAAGTACATAGCAAACAACCTGAGAATTTTGAGGTTTTTCGCGTTTTCAGTTTTCACATATACTGCGGATTGGAGGCGGAAGAGGGAGGACGGAGATAGGATATAGGCCAACCGTCGCCATGCCATGCGCCAGCCACGGGTGGGACAGTTCATAAAAAGATACACGGCCCCCATATGAACTAAGCATTACCCTGGTACCGCTCAATTGAATTATACACAACCAGTGAACTCACTACCACTAACTACGAACGATGTCTTCTAACCCACCACAAGAAAACTGCTGCGCCAAGGTTACTTTCCACGGTGGCGAACCAAAAGGTTCAGTTTCTAACATTGCAGGTTTACCTTGTTACACCACCTCTGACTTCAGCAAGTCTGCAGAGAAGGTGTTGATCATTTTCACCGATATCTTTGGTCTCGGATTGACCAACACAAAATTAGTTGCAGATTCCTTTGCTGCACATTTGGGATATCCAGTTATTATTCCTGATATTTTGTGCAATGATCCATACATTATGGGTGATGACTTCAACGAATGGTTTGGTAAGCATCCAGCTGAATTGACCGTCAGTATTTTGAAGGGATTCTTTGAGAAGTTTAAGACCGAATTGAGCAACGTTCAGTTCGTGTCTGGTATCGGTTATTGTTTTGGTGCCAAATACTTGGCACACTACTTGACGAAGGAGTCAGGTGTAATTAATGTCGGTGCATTTGCACACCCATCTTTTGTCACCGATGAAGAACTCAAGGCAATTGACAAGCCATTGATCATCTCATGTGCCGAGACCGACACCATCTTCACTAAAGATCTGAGATACAAATCCGAAGATATTTTGAAGGAGAACAAGATTCATTATCAATTTGATCTTTATTCTCATACAGAACACGGTTTCGCCGTTAGAGGAGATTTGTCCATCCCAGAAGTCAGATACGCTGCAGAGAAGGCATTAAAGGACCAGGTTGACTTTTTCAAGTTCCACGAAAAATGAGTAAGTTGTAGGTTGTAGGGTATTTCCGTTAGATTTTTTACTAGATTGACGTAGGAATAATCACTGTTATCAGCATTAATCACTGCTTAAGGTGTTTCTTCTCTTACCCGAGGGATACGCAACTGGACCTGGGGTGCTAACACCCAACCACACCATACCCAAGCAATACGATACAGTGGAGTTGATTGGACATCCAATACAATGATACAACCACTTCAAATTGCAGGATGCAAATTAAATGCCATTTCTGTGCCTCTTAATTTGTTAATGCTTCGCAGCTCATAAGTGCACCGAGGCTCAACTTTTCCCCAGTGAAAGACCGCGAGAACCTCCACGGGGGTAATGATTTTTCCCATGGGTACGGAGTACGGAGTTGTGGAAATAAGAGATACTGGGGAGAGAAGGCTGCGGAAACAGGCCATCCGTGGCCAACTGGTTTATAAGGAGAGATGTTGCCATAAGAATGAATAATGAGCCATACCCCCCTTCTTGCTGCTCTGCTGAACTGAACTGAACTGAACTGCAAATAACCAGCTTGAACACACCAGATACCACGAACAACGAACGATGTCCTCTAATCCACCACAAGAAACCTGCTGCGCCAAAGTTACTTTCCACGGTGGCGCACCTAAAGGTTTGATTTCAACCATCGCGGGTTTGCCATGTTACACAACCTCCGATTTCAGCAAGACCACAGAGAAGATTTTGGTTATCTTTACCGATATCTTTGGTCTTGGCTTGAACAACACGAAGTTGGCTGCAGATTCTTTTGCCGCTCATTTAGGATACCCCGTTATCATTCCTGACATTTTCAATAATGTACCATACGTCATGGGTAATGACTTCAACGAATGGAGGGTCAATCATCCAGCCGATGTGACCGACGGTATTTTGAAGGGATTCTTTGAAAAGTTCAAGACCGAATTGAGCAGCGTAAAGTTCGTAGCTGGTATCGGTTACTGCTATGGTGCTAGCTTCTTAGTCGATTACTTGACTAAGGAATCTGGTATGATTAATGTCGGTGCGTTTGCACACCCATCCTCTATTTCTGATGAAAAACTCAAGGCAATTGACAAGCCATTGATCATCTCTTGTGCAGAGACGGACCCTGTCTTCACCAAGGAATTGAGATACAAATCTGAAGATATTTTGAAGGAGAACAAGATCCATTATCAATTTGATCTTTACTCTCATACAGAACACGGTTTCGCCGTCAGAGGAGATTTGTCCATCCCAGAAGTCAGATACGCTGCAGAAAAGGCATTAAAGGACCAGGTTGACTTTTTCAAGTTCCACGAAAAATGAGTAAGTTGTAGGGTATATCTGTTGAATTTTGTACTGAATTTACATAGGAATAATTATTGTTATCAGCATTAATCACCGCCTAAAATATTTCTTGTTTTACCACCCGAGAAGAATGAGATCTGTTAGCTTTCATACTGGATTTACGTAGTTAACATCAACATTAATCAAAGTTTTACTTTATCTGTATTAGTTTTTTTTATATATGCATGATATA
>JAMYHI010000074.1:0-65783 GCA_025531525.1 Pichia sp. P7020A | reverse complement strand
TATCGCTGACTCTGAAATAGGGGGTCCGGAATAATAGCGGTCGACTCAGCTTGCAGATAGTGCGAAATGAGTCAATTCGCCTTATGGCGCGCTTCGCCCAATCGAGTAATTTTTTTCCAAAAATTGGGAAAGCAAAGCTGGCGACGCGTCGATTCATTTGTCACTTAAACAGTGCGAACGGCTTTGGCTGGGATTTTGAGGTTCATGATACCACTGGTAATGACGGTGCAGGCTCTTGAAGTACAAAGTGGGGAGAAGTTGTCAAAGCAGCGCACATAGAAGAGCACATAACACAGCATCAACAAATGTCACAGAGGAAACTATTACAGTACGTACTAGGATGAACCCGGCCGAAATGATTTACATCGCAGGAAGATATTTGGCTTGTTGAGGGCATTTGAACACAGCAAGAATCACGATATAAGAACATACTACTAACACTGTTGCAATTAATTGATCACATTTCATGCAGGGAAATTGACAGAGTCTTCAAAAAAGTCAAGGAAGGTCTTGATGAGTTTGATTTCATATATGAAAAGCTCCAGGATTGCGACAATCAGTCGCAGAAGGAGAAATTGGAGTCAGATTTGAAGAAAGAAATCAAGAAACTCCAGAGGTCCAGAGAGCTGATCAAAAACTGGATGAGTGGAACTGAGGTCAAGGATAAGAAGTCACTCATAGAACACAGAAAGATGATTGAGCGGGAAATGGAGCGCTTCAAGGAAGTGGAGAAGATGATGAAGACGAAAGCTTTCTCGAATGAAGCATTGGCCTCCACAAACGAAGTCATTGATCCAAGATCAAAAGAGAAAATGGAGACTGCTGAGTTCATTCAGGGTAATATTGAAGAACTTCAGATACAGATGGAATCCATGGAAGGTGAGATCCACCAGATTCAATCGACATTGAAGAAGAAGAAATCAGATGCTGCTAAGCAAGCACAGATTGTGGATCTTCAAGAGAGTTATGATAGACACAAATGGCACATTACCATGCTTGAATCAATTCTCAGACATCTTGAGAATGATAACCTTGATGTGGATCAAATCAACGATGTCAAGGAAGACATTGAGTATTATGTGGAGTCTAACCAAGATCCGAACTTCATCGAGGACGACACATTCTATGACGTCCTTGGGTTGGATGACTTAGAAGATAGCTTTGCTGTGATACCGGGTGATGAGTCTGAACTGATTGGAAGTTCCAGTAGGTCGCACTCTGTTGCAGATGATACGTGGAAGGATAAGGATGACAAGAATGATAAGGATAAGGAGAGAGAAAAGGAAAAGGAGAGGGAGAAAGCTATCAAGAAGGAGAAGAATGTCAAAGCAGAGAAATCAGGTACAACGTCGAAGCTTACTAGGTCTGTGTCGCCGCCAACTACTTCATCAGCCGGAGCCAATATACTAACTAACAGTGGCGTGAAACAAGCAACCCCTGTTGGTACTCCCAAGATCAAGTACGCTAGTGCCGTGTTGTCAGGAATCAAAAAGACCCCGGTATCAAATTCTTCAATGTCATCTCCAACCATAAGTACATTACAACCGGCAGTACAGACTCCTACCTCGATATCGTATGCCTCATTAGCGCAATCCGTCAACGCCTCGAATGCAAAAGCACAGCAGGCGCGATACGCAAGTCAGCAGGTAACAGCACAACAGGATGGCTCAGATGGTACGAATACATTAGGCGGATCTACTGGAATCTTGACAGCATCTTCTTCAACCTTTGGTGCTGCCGCTGATTCCACTGCACCAATCCCAACTACAGATACTTCAAATGCGGCTGCTTCTTCGCATGAGATTCCATCACTTTCGAGTGCTACTGACTCCACTTCTATGCCTACCACTGGATCCATCCAGTCTCAGAGTAGACAGTCTACGGTGGAAACGCCAGTACACAATCTACCTCGCATACCGCTTGAACAAATAAGTGAGCTTGCATCACAAAATGCTAACAGAATTTTGAGCAACTCAAATGCCAAGAATCCTCAAATCAACAATATCCAAGAGAATCTTGCATTTCTCAACTCTGAGAATTATAGCAACTTACCACAAGGATTTGAGAAGTATTTGCAGTCATTGGAGACCGTCAAAGATCGCATCTTTGAGTTTAAGAAGCCTGAAGAGTTACATGTGCCCTCGAAGAAGTCTCAGCCACCTCCAATGCTGTGCGACTTGAAACTTCCAAAGCTCGAAGATATCACTGTCTACCTTGAATCTTCACTACTCAATTGCCCTGACTCTTACGATTCTGATAAGCCTCATAATTACATTCCTGCGAATCCATTTGTCACGCAACCAAGTTTCCCAACGGAACCTTTACCTGAGATGATAGGATCGACCAAGTTACTTGAGAAGGTCAGTCTAGACACATTATTCTATGGTTTCTACTATAACAACCTACGTTTCCCCTCAAAATTCACGGCATTCCACAATCTCGAATATAACTCTGATGATGAGTACTTACAATACATCATTGCCAAGGAATTGCATCGCCGTGGCTGGAACTACCAGTCCCAAACACACACGTGGTTCAGCAAGGATGATGAGAATGATTCTGCAACTGTCATCAGTGGTGATGCTACAGGCAACCACTGGAGGAGTTTCGACTTTACAGATACTTGGATGGTGAGAAGAAACACCAACTTTGATTACAACGTCGCGGATGTTGAAACTGCATACTTCTAGCTTCTAGCCAGCTCCTAACTCCTGTATCATGCACGTGTGTAAATACTCCCCTTTGTAATATAATAGATTATGTTGAATGACCTTGTCATGGTCTCTATAGACCGAGATTCCGTTTAAATGCATGCAAAGCGGAAACCAGAAACCAAGCCCGTATAAGTGGCGAGTTTCAAACCCAGCTGATGTTCTGGACTATATCATAATTAAGTTCATGTCATCACCAGTTGAATATACTCGTTCGCAGCAGTACATTCTGCATTCTGCATGCAACCACCGTCCAGGGCCGGTGTTCTTGTTTCCCGTCGGGGTTTCCCGATACGGACGAGGGAAGTAAGAAGTGGGCTCTCGGCCGACAGCGTCCAATAGAGTTTCTGATAAGCAGCGAGACACTTCCTCTTTGAGCGTAATCATCTTTTATTCGTTTTTCTGCTTGTAATCTGCTATAAAAGCAAACGTTTGCCGCTTCGAGCTTGCTAGTTGAATGAATACATTGAGAGTGTTTCCAACTCGGATATCTCCCCAAAATTAAGCGTGTGCATTGACAGAATGGCGTATCACGGTGAGGAACCATTAATACAATGCGGCAACGACTTTACCGTCGATTGTGAAAAGAACTCTACCGGCACTGGTGCCACAACTAAAAAAGCGGGATTTGGTGTTAAGAAGCTGGTATTCTTAGCCTTCGTTGGTCTTGCTTTTGCTTTCTCCCAATGGGGCTCATATGCTACACTTTCTTGTGGTCACGGCGAAGTACCAAGAGCTAAATACATCTCTTTGAATAGTGACCAACCATTATGTCCCGTTCCTGTGAAGGTGGATATCAAAGAGCACGAAACTGTCCAGTGGATTTTGAACGACGAGAAGTACCACGAAGGTGTCGTTGACAGGTTCTCAAAGTCACTACAAATTGACACTGTTGTCTATGACGAAACCAAGAACTACACTAAAATGGCCGAATTTCATAATTACCTAGAAAAGTACTACCCATTGACTTACAAGACGGCTGAAGTTCACAAAGTTAACGAGTACGGCTTGGTTTTCTATTTTGAAGGTTCCAACAAGGATTTGAAGCCAGTCATGCTTGCAGCTCACATGGACACTGTCCCAATTGGCGATCCAAACGATTGGACTGAAGACCCATTCAGTGGTAGATTCGATGGTGAGAAATTCTATGGTAGAGGTGCTAGTGATTGTAAGAACTTGCTCGTTGGTCTCATGGAAGCCGTTGAATTGCTCATTAACAATGGAGAAGCGGACTTCCAAAGAGGTATCATTTTGGCATTTGGCTTTGATGAAGAGAAGAGTGGTTGGGATGGTGCTTCCCATATTGGAGACTTTTTGGTTGACAAGTTTGGTGAGAACTCTGTGGAGGCTATTGTTGACGAGGGTCCTGTCATGTTCCTCGATACTTTGGGTGATTACTACTCTATGATTATCAATGGTGAAAAGGGATATATTGACCTGGCTGTGGAAGTTACCACTCCAGGTGGACATTCTTCCAACCCTAGAGATCACACCTCCATCGGTATGCTTTCATATTTCCTCAATAACTATGAGAATGAGAAGTTTTCACCTCTTCTTGTTGAAGAGAATCCTATGATGAGCTTTTTTGAATGTGTCGGTGAGCATGGTCGTCTTCCTGAGGATATTGCCGATGCTGCAAAGAGTGTTAGATACGATGAAGATGCCAGAAGCCTCATTATCAATTACACCAACTCTGTTCCTGCTATAGCATACAGTATGAGAAGCTCTCAGGCAATTGATATAGTTGATGGTGGTGATAAGGCTAACGCATTACCAAGACTTGTGAAGGCAGTTATTAACCACAGGCTTGCGTATGGCAATGATCTCGATACAGTGCTAGATAAGGCAACCAAGCACGCTAAGGAAACTGCGGAGAAGTACGACATTGGCTTGTACGTTGGCGATAAAGAAGTTGTTCCGGAAACTGAAGGTGGTAAGATTACCATCAGCTTGTTCAGCAAGTACTTGGAAACCGCAAAGACCACATCCAGCGACGACGACTTCTGGTTTCAATTCACGGGTATGATCAGATCATTCTACGAAGATGAAGTTTTCCCAGAGAAATTCCATTCACTCTCAGCGGCTGATAAAAAGTTCATTGTCACTCCAGGTGTCATGACAGGTAACACGGACACAAGACATTATTGGGCCCTCACTGACCATATTTTCCGCGTGCAGCCTGGCTCTTTGAACATCTTTGATGCTAACATCCATGGTCCTAATGAATGGGTTGACCTTGCCTCCCACTTACAGGTCATTTCCTTCTACTATAATTACATTTCTCACTTTGGTGGTGGGGAGTACAAACATTAAGCTCTTGCACTCCCGTTTACGGTGTTCTACTACTTACTAATCTAACAATATGTGTATTTTTTTCGTATCCAGTTACTCTTATATGCACAGCTGCACGTTGCAGTCACCAGTCCCGGCACCTCACACCTCACATCGCTTGCAATTGGTGAACGTACGTCGGACATCTCCTGATAGCTGCTTATACACCCCCTATACGTCACCGGTCACCGTCTGGGATACCCTTCCCTTCCCTTCCCCGTTAACCAAGCTACATACTCAGCCCGTGTGTCTCGTCGTTCTCGGATAATCTCCAAGCTTGTTACATAAGGTTTAAGGCCAGGCTGCATCTCGCGCCACGCACCACGCACCGGCCTGTCCTGGCCCACTAGCTAGCACTCCACTACTTCCGGTTCCTTTATCTACCGGGTTGCTTCTCCCTTCTCAGCAGCGCATCTTGTAGCATAGGACAGCACCACACGCCTTTGTACCAGACTAAAAAACCTATCTGGCATAACTATCAATAACCAATACACAATGCCAAACGTCTTAGTTGTTTCTAACAGAATTCCGGTGACCATTTCAGAGAATGCAAGAGAATACACCAACGACTCCGATGAATTCGAGGACGTGCCAAACACCTACTCTTATAAAATGTCATCAGGAGGGCTAGTCACCGCTCTTCAGGGACTCAAAACGCCCTTCCAATGGTTTGGATGGCCTGGTATGAATGTCAACAACGATACTGACAAGAAACGTATTGAATCGGACTTGAAGAACCAGTTCAATTGTTACCCAGTGTGGTTGTCCGAAGAAATTGCAGATTTGCATTATAACGGATTTTCTAACTCCATTCTATGGCCATTATTCCATTACCATCCTGGAGAGATGAACTTTGATGAAGTTGCGTGGGCTGCGTACATTGAGGCCAACAAGCTTTTCACTGAGGTGATTTTCCAAAGAGTGCAAGAGGATGATATTGTGTGGATTCACGACTACCATCTCATGCTCGTCCCAACCATGTTGAAAGAAAAATTAGATAATGCCGGCTTCAAGAATGTTAAGCTGGGATACTTCTTACATACCCCATTCCCATCAAGTGAAATCTATAGAATTTTGCCAGTTAGGGCCGAGATATTACAAGGTCTTTTGGGTTGTGATTTGATTGGGTTCCACACTTACGATTATGCAAGACATTTCTTGTCTTCTGTGGAGAGAATTCTGAAGCTACCAACGAGCCCGCAAGGTATCAGATATCAAAACAGAGAGATCACTGTTGGCGCATACCCAATCGGTATTGATGTCGATAAGTTCCTCAATGGTTTGAAACAAGATACTGTGCAAGATCGTATTAAACAACTAAAACAAAAATTCGGTGAAGACACTAAATTGATTGTTGGTGTCGATAGACTAGATTATATCAAGGGTGTTCCTCAAAAACTCCATGCCTTTGAAGTGTTTTTGGAGACTCATCCTGAATGGATTGGTAAGGTTGTGCTTGTTCAAGTGGCAGTTCCATCCCGTGGTGATGTGGAGGAGTACCAAAACTTACGAGCTAATGTTAATGAGTTAATTGGTAGAATTAACGGTAGATTCGGTACCATTGAATTTGTTCCTATTCATTTCTTACACAAATCCGTCACTTTTGAGGAATTGATCTCATTGTACTATGTCAGTGACGTCTGTCTTGTCTCCTCTACAAGAGATGGTATGAATTTGGTCAGTTATGAATATATTGCATGTCAACAAGCAAACCGGGGTACATTGATCCTCTCTGAATTCGCAGGAGCGGCACAGTCATTAAACGGTGCTGTCATCATCAACCCTTGGAATACCGAGGAATTGGCAGAAGCTATCAATGAAGGTCTCACAATGAGCGAAGAAAAGAAGACGAGCAACTTCAACAGTATGTTCCGTTACGTGAGTAAATACACAGCAAGCTACTGGGGTGAAAACTTTGTGAAAGAACTCACCCGCCATAAGTAAACGAGTTGGAATTTCCTGGGTTTTCACCAGCCGCCTTCCCGCCCGCCTTTACATTTTATAACTTTCTAAATATCCAATATCAACTTACACCCCATAGTGTCTTTCACATATAGGCGCATAGCTGCATGCGCAGATGCAGCACGACTTATACTCGCAGCTCTGTTCCGGTCTCCAGCTCGTCCAGCCCCAATAAAAGCCGTAGACTTTAAAGTGTGCACTTTAGCGAAACTGCCAACTTCGACAAATTTGCGTTGTCTGTGCATTCTGCATCAAGATTAGTAGTCGTTCTACCAACCACGTATCAGTAGCTGTTTCACATTCCCAAGACTGCATTGACCGCTGCACAACACATATAGGCTCTTTACATAGCATTAAATCAAAATGGGGAACTTGATGTCTACTCCAGTGACGGAGAAAAACATCACTCTCGTGCAGCATGACCATATCTCACACGCCATCGGGGAGATGCAAGGTTACCGTTTACAAATGGAGGATGCATATTGTGATCTAGACGACGTCGTGGAGATCAACCTGCATCCTAGTCATCCAACATATAGAGACGCAAATACAGACCTTGTACCTAACACAATTGAACGAAATAGAACCGATGTCTCTCTCACGAGTATAACGAGCGAAGCGACAAATGCAAGCATGAATACGGCCAATTCTATAATCACTACTACAACAACAAACAGTGACATCTTGAAAACTATGCGCTTGAATGTATATGGTGTCTTTGATGGGCATGGTGGCACTAGTGCTTCCAAATTTGTCAGTGAAATATTACCCTTTACAATCAAAAGAGCCATCGAAACGGAGATAAGCAAACTTACACTCGATGATAAATTAAAAATATTAAACCCAGATAACGATGAAACCTTGCTTCTGATAAACTTCCCCAAGATATTGAAGGATTGCTTCATGAAGGTGGATAGCAAATTTTACTATGATCCACAGAATAACAGTGGATCGACCGCGGTTGTTGTGGTTATCTTTAAGAACTACATAATAACTGCAAACACGGGTGACTCGAGAGCCATTCTATCGAGGAATGGGTTTGTTAAAAACTTATCCTTCGATCATAAACCCAAAAATCTGGGTGAGTTCATGAGAATACATAATGACGGTGGGTATGTATCCCAAAATAGAGTCAATTCTGTACTCGCTCTCAGTAGAGCCTTTGGAGATTTTAACTTCAAATTACACAATAACAACAACTATGGTAGATTCAATCAATCAAAGAATAATAAAAGAATAAAGCTCACCGCACCTGAAGAATTTCAAGTTACCGTTGAGCCTGATATCATTATACAAAGGATAAACAAGACTGAAGATGAATTTCTGGTAATTGCTTGCGACGGCATATGGGATTGCTATAAGTCAAATGAATTGCTGGAACTCATAAGACATCAATTATCTCTCGGTAAAAAACTAACAGAAATCAATGAAATTGTTTTGTCAAACAGTATAGCCAGAGCAAATACCGTCACTGGAGTTGGATTCGATAATATGACTATCATAGTGGTTGCCTTACATAGTGAAACCAATGGTTTGGATGCATGGTATCGACTAACAAAGAACAAGATTCTCGATGAAAAATTCGGCCCACTGGGGCATTGAGTCCTTCCACCCTGTACTCCAAGTGCCAAAGCACAATAATCTTTACATTGAATCAATCATTTACTGGCACATATATGAGCAAACATTGCTCGTTCCTTTTACATATCTTTTCTCAACGGTAATATTTTTAATTTCATCATGCTATACACTTTTCTTCCGCTGGCACGATCGTTTCTGTCATGTTTTCATTCCTGCCTAAAATGGTCCTCTCTTTGTATGTCTAGAATTAATTTAGTGCGTACCTTTTCTACAACACAATTAAATACACACTTTATTGCACGTTAAATAACTCCTTTTCTGACTTCGACAGCCATCGCGTGGCATTTCCCTTCGTTTTGGATGTTAATGCCATTTTACCGTCTCTTTTGTCAAAATTTGCAAACTTAAATCCAGGACAATTCTGTCCTTTGAAACTCGACATGCATAACCAACCATAATAGCCCACATTCGTTCCTTTGAATAGCCGCCTCAAAATCATTCTGTTTTGGCACCGGTCACAAAATACCTTGTCTTCTCTAAATTCTGGATACTGCATTCGAAATGTCAAGTTGTATCTTACTTGACCTACTTTCCCATCTGTCTTCAAAAGTGAATTCTTCAATGACGGTACTGCATGTTTGAACAACTCTTGGGTCGATGGTAGCATTACCAACAATGTATTGCTAGCTAATGGTACTTCATATATCACAGAGTTAGATGGAAAACTCCGTCGTAACCTAAACACTCTCGTTGAACCGAAAGTAAGAGAGGCAATGGTAGGCATTGGCCCTATATTGGTAAGTTTATCGCTGTGCCAGTCTAAATGAGACTTGATGTCTGGATAATAGTTCCCCACGCATATATCACTTGTCCAGCCACTGGTTATGGCATATTCGGGAACATCGTTCGATTTGGTGTATTCTTCTAAAACTTCGTTAACTTTCTGATCTACATGTCCCTTGCAGCGCAACAATTCGGGAGGATATTTCACAGCTTTGAGCTCGGAGCTGGAATATACCGGGTCATAATCAGCATGGGCATCATTGCTATAGAAGATGCTTTTTTGGGTTGATGTGCATAAATTCCCAGCGATGTAGAACTGTTTGGCTTTGAAAAGCATCTTTTGGCGTTCCAAAGCTTCCAACACACTCGCTGCCTCTTCTTTAGGAAGAAAGTTCTTGAAAACTCTAACATTTGGTAAGTTCAATTCTATTTCTTCCTTTGTATATAATGTGAGCGTCTTTTCCGTTCCAGTTTGACTGATTTTACGGGCTTTCATCAAAAATGATAAAGAGTTCCTCAGTTTGGCTTTCTCTGATGTCCTTTTGGGTGGTAATTTAGAAACTCTGTCCTCGCGTGCTCCCTTGTTGCTCTCAGAGGTAATAATCTTATCTGTAGAGAGTTCAGGTGATTGTGAAGTCTTTACTGACGAGTGCTCACTTGTAGTTTGGTTTTCGGAGTCCTCGTTACCAGCTAGAAGCTTTGTGGCACCCTTGACAGAACCATCACAAGCAATTAGAATATCAAGCAAAACCTCCGCATTGCAATTTGGGAATAGATCACTCAGCTTTTGTAGTTTTGTTTCGGTATCCATCTTCTGGTCCTTGTTGAGCAACTGCACAGAATGTTAAGATATACAGAAAGTAACAGCCTATAGAAAATAGAAAGCTTCAGGTAACAGGTAACATACGCGTTATGTACGCGTCAAATTAGAGTTTTGCCTCAGCTCCATTACAAATTTCCCCATGTTAATGCTTCGCTACAGCCGTACCTCGTGGCAGGATGACAATTTACCCCGATTTTAATGCTGGCTATTTCACTGTTAACTCCGGTACTTGAGTACTCGCATATCTACTTCCAGCAAAGGACCACAAAGTACGTGGACAGTGATAATATTATACATTATATACAGCTAACAGTTACAGTTGCGAAACCCCGAAACTGAGAGGTAATCATGAGTCAGATGTTGAATGCTCTTCAGTTATTGTAATAGCTTATCCTCTACCCAGTCTTGCATTTGAATTCCCTTGATCATCTCGTTCTCACCATATGAGACTCCGAATGTTGCGTTAGTCCTTAAGGATCTGTTCATCCACTTCTGTGCAATCTTGCATCTTTGAAGCTCCCCATTCTTTGATGGTGACAGTCCGCTACCATCAACAAAGGATACAATGTCAATTACAATCTTAAATTTGTTCAAGACTTTCAATATCATCAACGGAGTAATAGTGCTGAGGCTGCGCTTCGTTGTAATCGCAGCAATAAGCACCGTAAATTCTCCTGCCTTGAACACGCAGCATCTACTGATACCATCAAACGTCTCCATGCAGTGCTCAATGTCCTTGGCAAAAAACTGCAAGCCGCAGTATTCGAAAGTTTCATCGATTTTGCCTAAATTGTACAGCAACTGCATCTCGACCATAGAATTCTTCTCTGTCTTCGTCACTGTATGCAGAAACCCAAAATCTCCTGTTCTCAGGTAAGTGTTGCCATTAATGGATAATTTGCCCTTCAAAAACTCCTTGTTGGATGCATTATCGTCCTTCCCTGCATACGCATCAAGGGTGTTATCTGAAGAAACCCATATCTCACCAAATTCCCCAATTTTGCATAGTTTCTCGGTTTGGGGGTTGACTATGACAACTTCGGTGTTCACAGAAACAACTCCTGAATCGACAACCGGGATGGCTTGAGGTGAATCTTTAGGGTTCACAATACTGATATAACCCTGAGATAACGCATGTGGGTCAAGCCAAAGAATTGTGGGCTCAAACGATAAGAAAGACCTCGTGCTTATCAATGGGTTCATTTGGTGGTCATACACATGAGATATTGCTTTCGCCTTGATGTTAGACATTTCAAGAAGCTCTTTGTACTTGACGTGCAACAGTGGATCGGCACGGCAATCTTCATAGGTCAACATTAAATTTCTCAAGTTCTTGAGATTGATCTTAGCAATCGCCTTCCTGTCAAGAGCATATGTGAGCATTCTATAATCCAAATAGGCATTTTCGACCCTATACCGTTCAAGCGCTTGGAAAAAGGTTCCGCAGTGGAAACCGTACTCATTTGTGGACATCAGGTAAGTGGTTGCTCCCAAATAAACTCCTAAAACACTGCTGAAAAGAAACCCCAAACCAGCGGTGTATCTTGCACAACCGACTATAGGTGATATACTGTTCATTTGGCATGTCTCCTTCAAACTTAAACATGCATGCAGAAGGTTTTCGTGTGTAACCTGTGCAGCAGTGTATTCGCTATCAGGTGAAATACTCAACCAGATCATGCAGGTTTTTGCTGAAAGTTTGGACGTTTTTCGCTTAGACCGGTACTGCTCCATTCTTTTGTACGTTGATTTCCCGCTGGATGAAGCTTTGGAATGCTTAGAGGTATTTCTAAGCTTTGGTATAGCTATTCTGAACTTCAGAGAAAGTTCCTTCATTTTGGTGCTCACTGGCTTATTTTTGAAAGCTGATTCAGTCTCGTTGTTGACAAAAATGGCTTGGACGTTGTATTCTTTAATCAAGTTGACTAGCATCTCCGCATCCTCGCCTGCAGATTGAATATCTTTACCAAAGGGCTCCATTGGAATAACAACCAAGCCTGCCATCCAGCAAGCATATAAGCAGCCAAGATATTCTTCGCACAATGGGTACATGAGAACAACTACATCACCAGCTGAAAGAACCTTCTTCTCAAGAATATATGAGCAAACGGAAAACACTCTATTCTCAAACTTCTGCCATGTTGTAAGCTGCTTATTCTCTTTAATGACGAGACCTTCAAGTTGGGCATAGGCAAGTTCGTCGGCTTGCTTGTTAGCTCTGAATTCCAGTAGCTGATAGAAGCTCTTGAAATCAACCAAGTTAGCGCGCGATCTGTAATCAACAGTCGCATCACGCTTATCCAATCCAGAACTTTGTGTGGTGGCATAGCTGAGCAAGTCTCCTCTGAGGGAGGTACTATATGGAGACCAAATACCACCCTTCAGATCCTCACCGTGGAAAATAGTTCCCAATGAATTATAAGGTCTGAACGCCACATAAACGCTTGGTAAGTAACCCTCCAGAAACCTTCTTTTTGTCAAAGTATTAGCAATCTCCAACCTCCCACTCTTCAAAGACCTTGAAAGAGATCCACTTTTCGTAATAACAATAAAGAAAAGTCTTATATTATGATGTTTCTCCAATAGATCGAATGCTTCGGTGATCATAGATTGTAGTTCAACTTGAGCGCTCTTCGATGTGTCAGTGCTCAGTCCAGATTCAATTATACCTACTGGCAAATATTCTCTATTCACTTTCAAGTTAAAAAATGAACCATCTTTGAAGTATGGCAAATATTTCGCCAGGGTTTTGACCAAGTGGACTGAATAGTGATACTTGTAAACGAACTTGTTCTGAAGATTCTCCGTTAGATCAATTTTTTCCGTGAGTATGTTGTTTTTTTTCTTTTGAGATTTCTGAAAGCTCTCCATATCGGACATTGCTGAAACGTTTCTACTGTGGCCATTTTCTGGCTTCTTGATAAGTGAGCCAGTGCTATCATTGTTATTTTCATCGGTTGAAAGTGAAAGATACTGGTCATACCATGTGACTCTTTGATTGACTCGGTCTTCATAGAGGCCAAGGACGTATATCATACCATTGTAGATGAACCCGAGAAGACCTGTTCTGACAAACTTTAGGCTCAATATACCTTCATAATCTGAGCACTCTGCCTGGAATATTTGTTGAGTATCATCTATAAGCCCCCAATACCCACCTGAGATACAATTTGAGTCTACCCATATTTCACCAACCTCAGATACGCCACTTAAAATCTTGGTTTCCGGGTTCACTAGAGCCAGAGTTGCATCAGGGACGGGGTACCCAAAAGCACCAACTCTTACGTAGTCAGAATCTGCCTTGTTCTCAGATGAGCTAACAGGTGGTGGCGAATCATTGATAATTTTGACTGAATTCGTTGAAAGTGATTCCTTATCGATTAAAATTTCCGCAAGCTTATCTGAGGAATCATTGTCTCCAAATTCATCATCAATATCATCATTCTGTGAACTTTGGTTGAAAATACACCCTAACTGATCTTCATGTCCATACCAGTCTCTCATAGTCACTATAGCACCACCATGTTCATGAAGGGATAAGAAAGGTGTCACAACACGTTTCGGGTGTTTGCTTCCCAAAGGTTTGAGCCAACGATCACTTAAAATCTCGTTGAACTCACAATCAACAGAGTGGGTATCGATCAAGCACCATTTAATAGAAGATAAGTCCACCTTCCTCTTGCTAAAGGTTCTTGTGTTCTGTGGAAAGGATTGATAGTTGTAGACGACCGATTTGAGAACGTAATAATCTGTCAAGAAGATGGAAGTTCTGTAAGATGATAACACATTGGCCAAAAGTCCTGGCACCTCTGCTGTCTTATGATATACCCATACAAACAAATTTCCACTGTAAACTGAAAATAGGATGGACATTATCATACCTATCGAGCCCCTCACATCCAATGTACTCAGTATATTATTACGAGCAGAGGTTTGTTTCAATGTTGACCTAACAAGTGGTGCTTTAATATCTGGAGAAGTGGAAAGCATCTGATCTAGCATTTTCATTTGGCTTAATATCGTTCTGTGTGATATCACCACCCCCTTCATTTCACCATTCAAACCACGAGTGTAATCGATATATGCTAAATCTGAAATTTTCAAAGGTGGATCACCGTCTTTTTTGGATGGTTTGTAAACGCCCATATCAGTTGTTCTCCAAACTGCCATCCCCTTTGGCCAAACGGATGCCTTGCTCTGCTTGCTGACCTTTTCAAAATGCTTAGATACGGAATCAGACATCAAACAAAGGTGAGACTGAGTGTCATTCATGATAGATACCAGCTCCCTGGTAGGTATGGAACTGTTCAATGGCACTGCAACAACACCTGATAGGAAACATCCAAAAATTGCCACCATGAAATCGATCACTTCCACATTCTGATAAATGAGACACACTCTATCACCGGGATACAATGCTGCCTTGTTTTTGATTTGTTTAGCAATTTTTTCGGCTCTGTAATAGAGCTTGTCCCACGTGATAATCTTATCTTCACGACCTTTTTCGTCAACAACAAGTACTGCGGGTTCTTTCTCATACATGCGTGCCCTTTTACGCAAAATCATGGCGAGGTTATCAAACTCGCGATCAGCTTCAACATGCGATGTAATATCTCTGGGGTCCAAAGGTTTTTGCAATTCTTTTCTAATGTCTTGGCTATGGTGACCAACCAAATTATTATACTTTTGTAATGCATCTTCATCATAAAATGCTGAACGACTGTTCGAGCTTCCGTCAATGGAGTGGGAAAACCGATGGGAAGATGGTTCATAGAAGTCTTCTGATAGTCCTGCAGATGTGGGAACAGATCCCCTCGACTGCACAGAGGTAAGGGGTATATGAAGCGAGTCTGAGTAGACAGTGGATCCAACGCTGCTCTCTGTGTCACCATTCTGGGGCTGATGTCCGCTACTCATGTGTAACAATTCAAACCTTCTCTTTGTGTAACCTTTTTCTGTCAAGTAGCCATCGTGAAAGTCTTTTACAAGGCGCATTAGTTGCAGCCCCACATCTGGGGGCACTTCTTGTGGCACTGAAAAGTCCATTGTTGTAAGCTCTGGCGTGTTTGTGCCGTATATTTAGCTCTTTCGGAGAAAAGACCAGTGTCGTCATCGGTCGAGAAAGTTGAAGATAAAGAAGCATGAAAACATAAGTCGCAATTTCATGTCGCAATTTCGAGAGATGTTCTTCCAATGCGCTCTGGGTCTTGAGATTTCAGAACTTTGCAGTCAACTAACTCAGGATCAAAGACCCTATCGTCTTAAACTTTGTCGCCTAGCCCCTCTATGCGTTTCTGCTAGGTCCTTCGTACCCTTACCACGAAGATCACTCCAATGTAAGGATAAAGCAAGAATATGTGACTGAAACCAGAAGAGAGGCATTTGAGTACAATTCTCGTAGGTATTCTATGGTGGTATATCCACTATCCCACATTGTCTGTTAACGATAATGGTACACACGATGCCCTAAGATGAAGGCACAACATTTACTCTGTCGCGCTTTAAGTATCTTGCTTAGAGAATAAACACTGCTTTTCTGTCAGATTTTCTGGTAGATATTTATTTTGCAACCAAAATCATATTCCTTCGTAAGAGCAATAGGGAGCATTGTACTAAGAAAATGTTGCTGAAAGAAGCTAATTATCCTACCAACATTCTCAAAGCGAGGACAATTTTTAAAAAACAAATACTTATGGGTTGGTTACCCACTAGGTAATGTAACATTTACGGCCTTGTTTTAAAGCCTAATACGCTTGCTTGGAGGAAGTCTAGATTATCTCGACAAAGTAAACATTCAAAAAGAAGACGGTTGTAGATGAAGAAGTGATGTAAGAATGTCTTGTTCATCGATCTCTAGATGCGAGAAAGATTGAAGGATGAAATCCCGGAAAAATGAAGGTGAAATCGGAGATAACAGAATTTGTTCTATGGGAGAGTAGAACATACGTTTGTTACCGTATGTTTTTCTTTTATTTTAACCATACTTCTATTCTCAACTTCAGATCATATAAAACAAAATGCATTGTCTTGCTGACGTGGCTATAACTCCAGTGCGTGGGAACAAGCCAATTCACCCTATCCAATGACTCCATATGCCAGACTTTTACTAACCAACCACAGTTAAGTTCGTCGATAGACGCAATCGAAGATGCCATGGTAATTTGCCTCCCTTTACTTCAAGCTAGTGGATTGGATTTTGTACAACATTCAGGTGGATTTACTATCGATGCCGAGTGGAAGATTGCCACTGAAATGATTGGTAAATTACATGAATTGCTTCATGAAAATGGCTTCGTTCGTGTTCATAGTGACATCCGCATTGGCACAAGAACTGATAAAGCACAGACCATGCAGGACAAGGTTGACACTGTCATCAAGAAGATGAGCTCTGTGTAGATGTGTCAAGTTAATAATAAGTGTATAAAATGCATTGTGCGTGCAACCACGTACCATGTACTTAATTTGACTTAGCTCGTGCCGAATTGCAGTCCGGTTAGTCATTTCCAGAATTCGGGACTTGACGGGCCTTACTCCTTAGTCTTTCTTCGTGATTGTTTTGTGCATTAGGGATACACTCCAGCTCCAGTCAAACAATACATACACTACAATAAGCCTACTAAAATGACCGTATCTATCAATTGTATTGCTGACGTCTGTTTAATTCCAATTGGTACCGCCACCCCATCCGTTTCCGATTACGTTGTCGCATGTGAGGAACTCATTCGTAAGAGTGGATTGACTAGCCATCTGCACAGTGCAGGTACTACAATCGAAGGTCCATGGAGTGAGGTTATGGATCTCATTGGTAGGTTACATGAGAAAGTTCATGATATGGGTATTTTGAGAGTTCAAAGTGACATCAGAGTCGGAACTAGAACCGATAAGAAACAAACAGCGGAAGATAAAGTCAACACTGTTGAATCAAAGCTTGCCGGAGAGTTGACGACGAAATAGGAAATATGCTCAGAATACTGTACAGAATGTTTCAAATTTATAAAGCTAACGGATAAAGAATTTTCGGTTACATCCCTGATCAAAGACCGCCGACAACAATCGACTTGATGACTGTGTAATCATCAATACCGTACTTGGAACCCTCTCTACCAAAACCAGACCAGCCAATACCACCAAATGGCAGAGATGCTTCACTGATAGCACCTGTATTAGCGCCGACCATACCGGCTTGTAGAGCCTCACCAACGCGGAACACTCTAGCGTAATCCTTGGAGAAGAAGTAACCGGCAAGACCGAATTCTGTATCGTTTGCCAATTCCAAGACTTCTTCTTCGGAGGAGAACTTGATGAGTGGGGCCAGAGGACCAAATGTTTCGTCACTACAAACGAGGGCATCTTTAGGAACATCACCTAAAATGGTCAATTCATGGAAGTTAGGGCCCAATTCTGGAACGGGGTTACCACCTGTGAGAATTTTAGCACCTTTACTGACAGCATCTTTGATGTGTGATTGAACCTTTTCAACAGCGCGACCATGGATGAGGGGACCATGAGTGGTTGACGGATCAAGACCGTGACCAAGCTTCATTTTGTTCACTTCAGCAACGAATTTAGTTGAGAATTCTTCGTAAACTGCTTCGTGAATGTACAATCTGTTAGCACACACACAAGTTTGACCTGATTGCCTCAATTTACAGCCAATAGCGCCTGCAACGGCAGCATCGACATCAGCGTCTTCAAAGACAATGAAAGGAGCGTTACCGCCTAGTTCGAATGAGAGTTTTTTCAAAGTAGAAGCAGATTGACCCATGAGAATCTTACCGACACCAGTAGAACCAGTGAAAGAAATCTTCTTAACGACTGGCGACTCACAGAAAAGCTCACCCACAATCTTAGTTCTTTCGTGATCCACAGGGAACATAGAGAGCATACCCTTAGGGAAACCAGCCTCCTGTGCTAAATAACCCAGCGCCAAAGCGGATAAAGGAGTTTCTGAAGCAGGCTTGATGACCGTTGAGCAGCCTGCCGCATATGCAGCACCCAACTTTCTAGTGATCATGGCTGAAGGGAAGTTCCATGGAGTCAAAATACCAACGACACCAATTGGTTGCTTGGACGTGATGATTCTCTTGCCGTTTGATGAACTTGGGATATTATCACCATAGATCCGAGGTGCCTCTTCAGCGAACCATTCAAAGAAACTTGCAGCATAACCGACTTCACCCTTAGAATCTGCTAGAGCCTTACCATTCTCTAAAGTACATAAGATTGCCAGATCTTCGGCATTAGCGACCATGAGATCATAGTACTTTTTCAAAACTCTAGCTCTCTCTCTACCAGTGGTTTCCTTGGAGTATTTTTTGAACGCGGTTTGTGCGTCACGGATACCTTGTTCGATGACATCGATCTTGGTGTTTGTCACATTGAGTAAATGTTCGCCAGAACCTGGATCAGTGACGGCGAAGACCTCTGAGTCATCGTTCAACCACTCACCGTTGACGAGGGCACCCGTTTGAATGAGATTGACGTTTTTTATGCCGTACTTAGTAGCGAAGGCCTTGATAGTAGCTGCAGTGGACATTATTGGAGTAGCTGTTGCTGTGGAACAAAAGAAAGTAAAAATAGACTATCGTGGCTCTACTGGCATCCCCTAGTGGTCCCGATTGTGGGGAATGGTTGTCTTTAAATACCCGAACTGTTAACTTTCCAGCCGTTAGCTTGAGTGCTGTGGCGGCTCAACCATCGGGGAACGGGTCCCATTTCGGCAACTGCTGGCGGGACGGTCTTGGCGGGTGCTTAGCGGCTGTCGAGCGGCGGGTTCCTCAATTACGCATTTTTGTCTTTTTTTCTTAAATTTCCAATTTCGCATTTTTGCAGTTTTTGGCTCTCCATGCCGGTAATGTCGCTCAATTGCGCGCTTCCCTTCCTCATATTGCCTAATCGGGTAACGCGCTTAATTTAGTCATTCCAGAGTCTGCGAATCGACCAATGGAGTGCCCGCCTCGCCAATTTTCACGCTGAAAAAAAATGCCGTACAAAGATGACGGATGACTCTCCCTTGTGTATAGTTGACTCATTGGGTGCGAGTATAAAGTCTTAGGTCTGCCCCTTTTTTCAAGTTTTTCTCACCACTTTCTTTCTTCCATTATTTTCCTCTTTTATCGTTCCTCTTCTTTTATCAACTGGCATATATCACCTCTCGATACCCATCCCCATTTCATATAACACCTAGTACAATGTCCAAAGGAAAAGTTTGTTTAGCATACTCTGGTGGTTTAGACACCTCTGTCATTCTTGCTTGGTTACTCGAGCAAGGTTACGAAGTCGTTGCCTTCATGGCCAACATTGGTCAAGAAGAAGATTTCGAAGCAGCAGAAAAGAAGGCACTTGCAATTGGTGCAACCAAGTTCGTCTGTGCAGATATCAGAAAGGAGTTCGTTGAAGACGTGCTTTACCCAGCAATCCAAGTGAACGGTATCTACGAAAATGTTTACCTTCTTGGTACTTCCCTTGCAAGACCTGTCATCTCCAAGGCACAAATTGATGTCGCTGAACAAGAAGGTTGTTTTGCCGTCTCTCACGGTTGTACCGGTAAGGGTAACGATCAAGTTAGATTTGAACTCTCTTTCTACGCTTTGAAGCCTGACGTCAAGGTCATTGCTCCATGGAGAGACCCTGAATTCTTCAAGAGATTTGCAGGTAGAAAGGACTTACTCGACTACGCTGCTGAGAAGGGTATTCCAGTCACCCAAACCAAGTCTAAGCCTTGGTCCACTGACGAAAACATGGCACACATCTCTTTCGAAGCTGGTATTCTTGAAGACCCAGATACCACTCCACCAAAGGACATGTGGAAGCTTACCGTTGACCCATCCGATGCTCCAGATACCCCAGAAGATTTCGTCATTGAATTCTCCAAGGGTAAGCCAGTCAAGCTTACTTTGAATGATGGCACTACCGTTACCGACCCAGTGGAACTTTTCCTCACCGCAAACGCCATTGCTAGAAGAAATGGTGTCGGTAGAATCGACATTGTTGAGAACAGATTCATTGGTATCAAGTCCAGAGGTTGTTACGAAACTCCAGGTCTCACCATCTTGAGATCCACCCACATTGACCTTGAAGGTCTCACACTTGACAGAGAAGTCAGAGCTATCAGAGACAACTTTGTCACTCCACAATACTCCAAACTTCTTTACAATGGTATGTACTTCACTCCAGAATGTGAGTACGTTAGATCAATGATTCAACCATCTCAAAACACTGTCAATGGTGTCGTCAGAGCTAGATGTTACAAGGGTTCCATCAGTATCTTGGGTAGATCTTCCACCACTGAAAAGCTTTACGATGCAACTGAGTCATCCATGGATGAATTGACCGGTTTCGAACCACAAGATGCATCTGGATTTATCGCTGTGCAAGCCATCAGAATCAAGAAGTATGGTGAAAAGGCAAGAGAAGGTGGTAACACATTAACTTTATAGATTTGACCACTTGCAACATTTTGCATTTTGTTCCCACCCTCCAGCCTTTAGTCTCTTTTGACCATCTTTCAATTCTCTCTTCTTACATACAGTGTATAATGTATTTTTAAAACAATGCTAATTCGTTACAATTACATGCTATTAAACTATTATACTATTCATTTTATTTGTACAGATGATTTATCTCCAAACTCAATCAAGCTCATTCCAATGACACCACTACAGGCTCTAACCATGCTTTCCATCTGTTGCCATTCTGCAATCTGTCCATTCTTTTAAGAATGAAATCTATTTCCCCCTTATAATGTCGTTTATCGATTACAAGTGTTGATGTGGACGCAAGTAACATAATTGCATAACCAACGATGATCAAAGCTCTTGGATCTTCGATGGAAACTAAATCAATAAAAGATTCTGGCACCTGGTAGAATAATCTTTGAACAATGAAAAAAAACTCCTTTTCGAGATTTTCATCATCACCCCTCACATCGGTGTCCGTAGCGTCCCTACCGGTGCACGAGACATTCACAGCGCTACCACCGGTTACACCATCGACAAGATCAGCTCCCTCTTTCTTGATATCGAGCCCCGTCTGGTTGCGCAATCCTCTGTAAATCATATGCAATCTCTCAATCATCATACTGATATCTCCGTGCTGTGCATCGTTGAGAGGTTTCACGGATTCTCCTTTAGACCCATCATCATCCTCATGATACTCAACGTCTTCCAATCCGGAGAGAAACACGGGCGCATAAATTTCCGCAGCTTTGCTATAGTCGACTAGCAAGGCCCTTTTCTGCATTCCATTGAATACTGAACAACCTTGGAAATGGTCTTGAAAGACATCACCAATAAATTCCATGTTTTTGTAAATCATTAGAAAATTCCGGGAGCAGATTTTTTGGGTTGGTTGCCAAATAGCGCAAATTAGTTGTAAGATGTTCGTCATATATAAACACCATGCACGGTGTTTGGCCTCAGGTTGATTGACCTCCATATTAAGCGATTGGATAGACCTCGATAGATGGTAATCGGACAAAGTCAGATACGTCTCAGCATCAAATTTGAGAATGTAATCTCCAGTTCCTTGATTATTGACATTCTCATGGTATAATGAAATGTAAGAGAGTGCACAAAAGACATGATATAGTGATTCATATAAGGGTGCGCTCTCCAGAGATACCATGATTAGTTCGAGACAGAATTTATCTTTGCTGATCCTAAACGGTAAAGAATCTCGGGTATACTGCTGAATTTTTATGGATAATTCCATATAGCAAGCATATGACAAAAACTGGTCATTGATGTGGGATTTAGATAAGTGGGATAAGTCAAAACTCGATGTGATGAACAGCGGATTGAAAATGCGACTAATATCTTCATTTTTGGATGGAGAATATTCCAAATTTTGAGCCTTCTTCACGTCGTTGAAAAACTGGTTTACTTCTGCAGAATTCAAAGGAGGTGCAATGTTTGATAATGGTAAATGCATATTGTCTCTTGCATTGGTAGGTTCTATTTGCTTTTGACAATTCTGATGCACTTGGAGGGATAATTGTTCACTTGGTGATTGATACTTACTGATCATTTTTGTTCGATTTTTAGGGGATGGTTCAACATCTTTCTCTTGTTCAGAGGCGACTTTGCAATTTATTGCAGTTGATGGTTGTGGAGATCCAGAAGTGAAGGTACTGGTTTGCTCTGTGTTTGTTACCGTTTTTTTTTCGGTGAAGGAGAGCAAAGTTTTGGATGTTCCATCTATGGGTGGCTTTGTTGATCTTACATCGTAATTTTGCTTTAATTGGAAGCGTGACAATTGCTGTTGTTGAGAGGCCAATGGTATGGTGGAGGTGTTCATATATTGCTGTGAGTGAGGCGCCGATAGTGAGTGTCGTTTAGAGGGAACTTGCGATGATGAGTGTTGGAGATATGTTGGCTCCGTGAACGTATACGTTGGTCCGTCTACATATTGCTGTGGGGGCTGTGGATGATATATCTGCTGGTATGGGTGATGGAAATGTTGTTGTTGCTGCTGTTGCTGTTGCTGTTGTTGTTGTTGCTGTTGTTGGTGTTGTAGGGGATTATATGGGGCCAAAGTTTGAGGCAGTTGTGTTTGAGGAAGCAGGTGATAATAAGGCCCCCCAGTCGTATGCGACGCCGTCGTTGGGTAAGATGTATAAGATTGTTGGTAGCTTTGCAGCTGCAATGGAGAAATTTGTTGATACTGTGAAGCGTAATCCATCTGTCGATACGGCGATTGAGGTTGATACACTTGTTGTTCTGGGGCTGAATGTTCAGGATATGATTTGTAGGTACCAACATCGGGATATGACTGTTTGAACAAGACAGAAGCAGATGCTGTAGTATTTGGGATGGTCTCATGGAGTCCTTTCACATGCATCGGGATAGTTAATGATGTGTTGATCGATGACGCATGTTGATGTTGCCCGATACTGCGGAATGTACCGGATTGATACATTGTAGTGGTAGCGCTCTTACCAATCTTTTCTTTATTTGATGTGGATGATTTGGGTTGGGGTATGGGAAGGTAAACGCATTGCAGTTTCCTCTTCTTGCATCGTTCACAGATTGGTTTGGATTCGTCACATTTAATTCTTCGCCGCTTGCAAGATGTACAACCAGTTTTTGCTTTCTTGTGCGGTTTTCGAACATAAGTCATTTATGTTTGGATACAGTATATAGATATATCTCGTTGACTGTGTTGTCTGCTCGGCTGTTAACCTATCTGTTGTTTAATTGCCTGGAATCGTGTATCGCGTATGCCTTGGGGTGTGAAGTTGAGGAGCTAGGTGCCGTTTATTGAACGACCGACAGCTGACCGCTGCAGACTGCACTGAAAAACCGTTAGTAGAAGTTCAATCTTAAAGCAGACGATCGGCTACTATTTGTAATCCAGTTCTCCTTAGTCAAGCTTGACACTAAGCTATATATGTCGCCTCGAGGAAACCGTACAGTTTAGAAGAGAGAAGAAATATCGCAAGCTAAGTGGTCCGCTGCGCTCTCTACTAATATATGTAGCTTCGAGATCGAAGATCATGGGAAGCAGGCACCCACAAATGCATTATACTCAAATTGCAAGCTCCGGGGAACCAATTTTAATGTGGTCACACCGGGGTCGCACCTGTGCAGCGAAGTTAACGTTAATTGCAGCTTCTTTAACCTAAAACTGTACCGGGTTAATATAATTTAAGCTGGCCGGCTCTGCTGTCGATATGCCCTTGATAAAAGCGGCTCGCATTGACTATATCAACTATATTATAGTATATATAGGTGGGGTAGCTGCACACATGGAAAGGTACCAGTTCGTGCACAAATTAAACGCGATACATGATAATGTCGTAAGCTAGTCCCTTGGTGTATGGTGCCTTACAACCGGAAGGAACAAATTGGTCTCGGTAGATGCGAATACTATCGAGTTCACCCCCGTTAACACACCATATATACTCTCCACGTAAAGCAAATTAAGCGTCGATATACCGATGCGGTGCGAAATTATTAGTATACTTTATCTTCGAACTCGTATATACAAGCTCGCATGCGGCAATGAGAGCCTCGAATAGGTAGATAGCTCTAGCTAGCTCTTTGGCTACACGCTACAGGTACGGCTCCTAAAATTCTAGATATAACTGACCGGCTTCAAATCAACCTGAATTCGTGTTATAACTGTTGCTGCTAACTGTCAGCTCAATTTACGTAAACTTGCACTAAGGGTGGCGCAACGCATGCTGTCGATTCATCGTTGCCCCACACAATGTTTGTTATATAAACCCCAGCTTGATATATGTGTATTTGAGCTCACAGACACCCTGCAAGCTATATATGTGCATGGACCCATGAACTCGAAGAAACCCGGTCCACCGCAGTGCACCCTTTCCGCTGATCCCGGATATAGCTTTAATTTACAGTGCCCGACGACGTGCCGATCCGCGACTTCGACATTTCGCGTGTACTCTATTTATAGCCGATCACTGGACATAATGTTAGTATGCCCGGCGTTAGAGAGAGTTCGGTACCTACATACAAGTTCGTACAGCAACGTAACATACCGGCCATGTGTGTGTATACATGTATATACGTTATATAAGCTATAAACTATATAAGTTGTCAACACCGGAGAGCATAAATTGGCACATGCATGCAAGCTAGCTCGTACAGAACGACAACGGAATTAGAAAAACGTACGCGTATTAAAAAAGTCAAATCATCAAGACATTTTAAGTCATATGTCAAATCATTAAGACGTTATAAGTCATATGTCAAATCAATATGTCAATGATTCTTCTATTTCACTTGTTGTCCACCGTACTTACCTCTCCATTCCTCGATCTTCTTCTCATCAATTCTACCAAAGAGGTACTTTGGCTTACCGATACAGTGGCCTGCTTCGATCCATAAATCGAACTTGTCAGGAATGGCTAACTTTGGCGCGTTCAAGATGGAGACAATGTCATCACGCACTTCTGGCATGTACGGTCCAATGATAGAGGAAACCAAGTAAACCAAGTTAATACCAATGGCAACAACAGCATCTGCCTTGAGTGGTTCATTCTCATAGGTAGAATTGTCGAGCTTATTCTCTTGGAGGAAGAGGTTACCACGGGAACTGATTTGCATAGCCGTCTCCAAACCCTTTCTGAGTCTAGAGTTCTCCATGTCATCGACATAGGTGGCTAACAGTTCATTAATTTCTCTCAATGCCTTATCGTCATAGTTAGGGCAGTTCTTCACGTCGAAAGTTGGAATGACACCATTATACTTTGCATTGACAAATTTGACAATTCTATTAACAAAGTTACCCAAATTAGCGAGCAATTCAGAATTGTTCTTAGTGACAAATTCTGTCCAAGAGAATTGAGAATCTTGGTTCTCAGGTCTCACTGAGGCGAGATAGTATCTCCAAACGGATGGGGAGACACCGGTATCCTTGGCATTGTTACCAAAGACACCGACACCACGAGATTTGGAGAACTTACCACCTTCATATTGGAGATATTCCGTAGTATTAATGTGGTGAAGTAAGTTCCAATGTTGTTTCGTACCAATCTCAGTTGATGGGAAAACAACAGTGTGGAATGGAACGTTATCCTTACCCATGAATTGGTACAGTTTAACATCATTCTTGTCAGTTGCAGGATCTTTCTTCCACCAAGCTTCCCAATCATCAGTGTAATTGGCAGTGATGGAAACGTAACCAATGGTTGCATCGAACCAAACGTATAAGACTTTATCCTTAAATCCTTCCAATGGAACTGGAGTACCCCAAACCAAATCTCTAGTGATACATCTTGGTTTTAAACCTTCCTTAATCCAAGAGTTGGTGATAGTACGTGAATTCTTTGACCATTTACCCTCTTCAGATGCCCTAGTGACCCATTCTTTCAGTTGTGGTTCTAATTTATCCAAGGCTAAGAAAATATGTTTAGAATCTCTTGGAATTGGAGTGGCATTATCCAATTTACAACGTGGGTTGATTAATTCAAATGGATCTAATAATCCACCACATTTGTCACATTGATCACCTCTAGCATCTTCATAATGACATTTTGGACATTCACCTTCAACATATCTATCTGCGAGGTATCCCTTATGTTCTGGACAATAGAGTTGTCTCATAACTTGTTCTTCTAAATAACCATTCTCATGTAATTTCATAAAGATATCTTGTGCAATCTCTGTCTGTTTTTCGGTAGTGGTTCTACCAAAATAATCAAATCCGATATCGAACCAATCGTAAACCTCCTTGTGAATTTTGTGATACTTATCACATAATTCCTTTGGTGTGACCTTCTCTTCCAATGCCTTAGTCTCAGTAGCAGTACCATATTCATCAGTACCACAAACGAATAAAGTATTGTAGTTTCTATCTTTACAATATCTTGCAAAAATATCTGCACTTAAAACACTACCGATGATATTACCTAAATGTGGCACGTTGTTCACATAAGGTAATGCAGAAGTGATGATGATATTTCTCTCCCCTTCAACAGGTTTGATCTTTGATTCTGGGATCTTAACGGAGTTACCTAGCTTAATGTGTTGAGCGTTGGTATTCTTCTCTGCAGTTCTTTGAACTTTGGTGTTATCCAATGCCAATTTGACAGCATTTGAGACACCATTGACATTTTGAAATTCTGTAAACCATGGGAATGCTTCCAAAATAGCGGAATCATTATGAACTAATGCAAATAATGCTGCAAAAGTGAGAATTTGTTCAATGGAAGTAGTATCAACAGTGGTGAATTTACCGCTAACTAAATCGGAGATTTGGTCCTTGGTGACTTTACCTGCCTTCAAAATTTGGTATAGAGTGGATTCTGCTTGAACGTAAACGAGAGATTCTTCAAAAGTCTTTGAAGAACATGCCTTAAGGAACTTGACGACCGTAGTGGCATGGAAGAGATGGAAAGATGGGTGTTTGGTATCTCTGAGTGTGACGTGATTTAGTTCCTCTTCCGATAATGGTTCGGTGACGATGGTTTTGAAAAGATCTGGGGCAAATACTGCAGCAGCAATAGACGCTGCAAGGTTATCAGCTAGGGCAAAGACGTCCTTGCCCTTGGATAGACTGAGAGTGTATGGCATGAGTGCGTTGGGTTGTTGGATGAGTGGATCGGTAGGTTGGGAGAGAAAACTGTTGTTGGGTGTGGAGTGTGGAGTCTCGCAGAGTGTATATGTCGACGTCGATGTAGTTCAAGGTTAAAGAGTCAGCCGTCAGCCGGATAAACGAGGCGGTCAGTGGCGCAGCCGCCAAATGGGGCGCAGACGTAGAGAGAGGGAGGGAGGAATCTGGGGTTCTACTGTTAATGTTAATGTCACTGCTACTGCTACCACTGCTACTGCTAAGACAAGGCGATTCAAAAGGTTCCAATAGGAGCTGAGTGTCAATGATGATCGTCGAGGAAAGCCAAGACACTTCACCCCAGTGGTCAAAACCCAATGAATCTTTGATCTTCGGCATCCGCAAGATCGAGATGCCCGGCGTGAAGGACAGTAAGCCAGGACTCCTCACGTTCAGTGTCAGTGTCAGTGACATGTCTCATGTCTCATGTTGCTCACTCTACTGATTGCGCGTTGGCTGCATAACTATTGTTGGAGAGGCGAACCCTGGTGTAGGGTCCGGGTATTGCTGTAACGTTTCCGTGCGCCATTTTTGGTACATCTCTGCATATTGCGAGACTGTAGTGCTATTGGTTGTGGTGTTGATGATACTGTCTAGTGATTTGAGTGTATCTCTCGTATCTGTTGTCAAAGTGGCAATTGCCGATGCCGGTGGTAGTTGAGGCAGGTCGAAGGGCAGTGAAGCCGAGGCCGAGGTTGGGTGCGAGGGCGCCGTGGCGCACACGAGAGATGACGGGTTGGCACTGAGTTGTATTGGTGGCATATGTGCAGTGTGTGTGTGTGGAGTGGGAATGTACGTACAGTATAGTAGAAAGAGTAAAGAAGATAGTGTTACAAATGATAGAGATTGGGGGATTGGAGTTAGTTCTTCTTCTTATTCACTTGCTTGGCGTTCGCTGAAGAAGGTGGTGTTGCAGTGGAGGCAGCAGTTGCAGTTGAAGCTGCAGCGGTACCCTTCCTCTGTTTCTGTTCGTATTCTGCTTGTGCAAGTTTTGTCCTGAGCTCCTTCATGAGGAAGTTGGTCTTAACTCTATCATCTTCGTACTTGGCAAAGAAGAGTCCCGATTGAATGACAACGATACCAAGGAGTAAGAAGGCAATGATAACTTCAGTTGCTGCAATGACTGACAATCCAGTGTACTCATCAACGTCACCCCATTCACCAGCTTGTGCAGAGAAAATACCGAACCTAATATTTGTAGCATAACAACATACTGCAATGACGAAAACTGCAAGAGAACCGTATTCAAAATACATTACATCTTCAACGGGTTGAACAATCTTCACTGCAAATGCCAAAAAGGAAACGAGAATGACGCCGTACATTGTGTAAGGAATAAATTTTGGTACAGCAAGCCAATGTAACCAATGGTCTTTAATCACAGCCGCCACTGCGACCGTGTCTGCCTCCGTGAGAGCAGTATCCCAAAGAATGGAGTGCGTGTATGGCCATTCTGCGTAGAGAATACCGAGCAAGAAGGAACAGGTAGTGATGCCAACGAGGGTAGCACCCGTAACAAAGGATTCGTAAATAGAAGGCATTGCTGTTGGTAGTGGTAGTTGTCTAACCGAGACCAACAAAAGAACCCAAGAACTAAGAACACAAGAACCCAAGAACCAAGAACAGAAGAACAAGACCATCTTAATCTGAAGAATGGGCGACAGCGCTTTTCCGTTTTTTTCGCCCTCACAGTTAGTGGCTAATGCCGAAGACGATAAGCGCAGCCAGTTCGGGGGATGAGACATGGGGGATGCGATAAGCACAGACAGTGGCAGTGGGGATGGGTGTCGGTGGCGTAGCTGTAGGCTGTAGGTGTATATGTAAGCCGTGGAAGGAGGTGAGAGAGGTCAAAGTGGGCTCCGGTGTTGCAGATTGTATGTACAAGATACAGGTACAGAATAGAGACAGACATTTACAGCACCAACTGCACCAACAGCGGCAGCAGATTCGCAGAATTCGTACAGCAGCACAGTAATATCCCGGATGCATCATAGCTAGTCATAAATATGCTCTGGCCTGTATCCAGCCGGCTCGTAGCCCCCAGTCCATTGCCCATTGCTGCGTAGTGTAGCGTGTAGTGTAGCGGTTGTTGAACTGAACTTGAGTTTTCCACTTTCCACTTTCCACTTTCCACTTTCCATCGTCTTTCAATGTCTTCAGCTTCATCTTCAACACTTTGGTGACACATCGACGGGCGACAGACGACAGACACTGGGGAAAAGGCAGCACAGCACGCCGCCAGACAGCAATGAGTACGCCACAACCGCATCAGCAACAACAGCCCACTCAGGCCCCAGGACAGGGCCCGGCTCAGGCTCAAAATGCTCAAGAAAAGCCTCCACAACATCAACAACATCAACAACAACAACCTACACAACAGCGTCCAAGCCAGACACCACAGGGCAATGCTGCAGACTCTACATTCAACCTCACTAGGCTGGTGCAGGAGTACCTTCTCCGTAAGGGTTATTCCCAAACAGAATCCACCCTGCGTATAGAGGCAACGAAAATACCAGGTTCTCAAACAGTGAGTGTCTCTAATGCCACAACTCCCTATTCACAACCATCCACAGTATCCTCAGATAAATCAAATCTGCAGTTCCAACAACAACAATATCTCGTCAAACAAAATATCTCCAAACAGAGAGCTTTCGATGAAAATCCAGCGATATTTGCTAGAGCTTACCTCCTCTACAGATCTTGGTGCGAAAATTCCCTTGAAATGTACAAATACGAACTCGAGAAACTTCTCTATCCATTCTATGTCCATTCTTACCTTGCATTAGTACAGAGAAATGAAACGGAGGCGGCACACGATTTTTGGTTGAAGTTCAAATCAGATCATTTATTATCCCACAATGACGAAATTAAAAACTTACTCACCATCACCCTTGCCGATCATCTCAATGAAAACAAGTACGCTAAACTTTTCCTATCCAATAAGTACAAGATTAACATCTCCAATACTTCTCTAAACCTCATTCTTGGCTTCCTCAATGAAAATCAAGCTATTGGTGGTGCCGTTCTCATCAGATTTTTGAATTCTCATTTCGATTTCAATACTCAATTGGAAGTGACAACATCATCAAATGAGAATATGGATCATATGGAGGGAATACCTGAAATTTATCAACTTATCAATCTAGGTTCTGCTGAGGATGATTCAGATAAATTCAAGTCAACGAAATCTGCATTCATATCAGAGCATGAGAAACCTCTCAAATTAGGTCCTTACCCACAAGATGAAGATTTCACTAAAGAACTCGAAGCAGAACTCAAACATAAAGACGATGCCGCTCAGAAGGCAGCAGATGATGCAAACACATCAACTAATTCCACCCCAGCGGCAAAACGTACACTCATGGAAGAATACAACGAAAACTTCAAACAAGACCCAAAGAATCCTGACTCACCAGCGAAGGGAACTCTACCCCTACCACAGAAAAGCGTCTATGATCTCAAACGTGCCATTCAAGAAGTTCAAGACTCTCGCTCTAGAATACGTCTATCATCGGCATCATATTCACACTTGAACACACAACCTTCTACTACTCCAGGTACTCCATCTCAAAGATACACTTACATCTCACAACCGGCATTACCATCAATCTGTCAATACACATTTCACAACACTAACAATGACCTAACTTCGTTAGAGTTTCATCCAGATTCAACAATGATTGCAGGAGGGTTCCAAGATTCCTTTATCAAATTATGGAGTATCGATGGATCCCCACTCAAATCCGTACTGAAATCAGATCCTTACAATCATGATATAGATTCCGCATCCGCTGGTTTACCTGGTAACACGAGCAGAAAACTCATTGGACATTCCGGTCCCGTCTATGGTCTCTCTTTCTCTCCAGATGGCCACTATTTACTATCATCATCTGCAGATTCTACAGTGAGACTTTGGTCCCTAGACACATACAGTGCACTCGTCTCATATAAGGGACATGGTGGTGCAGGTGGTGGAGGCTTGAATAGTCCCGTTTGGGATGTCTCATTCTCACCATTGGGTCATTATTTTGCAACTGCATCTCATGATCAAACTGCAAGATTGTGGAGTTGTGATCACATTTATCCATTGAGAATTTTCGCAGGTCATCTCAATGACGTTGACGTTGTCAAATTCCATCCTAATGGTACATACCTTTTCACAGGATCTAGTGATAAAACTGTCAGAATGTGGGATGTTGCACGTGCAGAGAGTGTCAGACTGTTTGTTGGTCATACTTCTCCAATTAGCGATATCGCATGTTCTCCTGATGGTAGATGGCTTGCAACTGCATCTGTTAACGAGGAGAATTATTTGAGTAATTCATTTGGTGTATCCGATTGGGCATCATCTATAAGTGGTGGGTTCACACCATCTGGGAAACCGACAGATGGAGAAAAAGTTGCCACTGGATCTTCTGATAAGGATAAACAAGGTAATGACGGTAAGGATGATGTATCATCAGAAAAGAAACAGCAACAGCAACAACAGCAGAAACAACAACATCATCACGCTCCACAAGCGGCATTCACAGGTAGCGTCATCCATATTTGGGATATTGCATCTGGTCGTAAACTGAAAACTATGCGTGGTCACGGTGCAGGAGGAATCCATTCTCTCTCTTGGAGTCGTGGTGGTGAAGTGTTAGTCAGTGGTGGTGCTGATGGTAGTGTTCGTGTATGGGATGCAAAGCGTGGAACTCTTGATACCGTTGCCGGTGGAAGACCTGAGAGATTTGCTCCTAGTGGAACAGGTGCAGGAACAGCCTCCAATGCAACTACCATAAGTGCAGCAGCGGCCGGAGGATCCGTATCTTCTGCAACTTCATCTGCAGGTGGTACGAATGCAAGTTCCATTGGTAAGAATGGTGCCATTATGAAGGATGATAAAAGAAGTGCTGAGGCAATGTTCGCATCAAGTGATCACATGTCAGTTTATTTCACTAAAAAGACACCCGTCTATAAAGTGGCATTCACTAGACGTAACTTATGCTTATCTGCAGGTCCTTACATGGGATAAGTTTTGTAAGTTTGTAACTTATATTTTTATGTACATCAAAAAAAAATGTATATTACTCTAGACTAGCCTTGACGATACTACATGAATCAGATCAGATCAGTCCACACTGATCAGTGATGATGCGTTGCATCATTATATGGATTTGAAGACTGGTTTGGCAGCATCCCAAGGTCCTTGTAATTCATTCTTGTATTTCTGCAGTACTAAGAAATACCAAGGACCTACAAAGACGATCATCACATGTAATGCTATCCATACTAGAACCCAACCGATACCAAACAAATACCAAACTAAACAATCCACTGTGAGAATGATGGATATAGTTTGAAATAGATGGAATCCATGTAATCCACAACGACGCGTAAAATTGTTGAAAATTGGGAATAATCCACACGTTTCGACGCAAAATAAAATGAAAGAGAATGCAGCTGCATTGGAATCAAGTCTTGATGCTAATACTATAGCGTTAGATACTGCAATATTCTTGGAGAAGTTTGTAGGTTTCAAAGGTTGATCAAATAATTCCGTTGTTGCAGTTGAATGGTGGATATGTTGCGGTTGTGGATGATGTTGCTGTGATTGGTACATCTCTCTCTCTCTTTCTCTAGATGGTGATGGAGATCTGGTAGTGTTCGGGGATGAGAGGTAGTAGGCATGTTGTATACTGATGTTGTTTAAGAAGATCTTTTTCCAATGTTGGTATTTCTCACGCGTTGACACTTTGGGGAAATCGATCTGATAATCATTGAACATGACATTCAAAAGACATAACCATGCAGAGAGTGCCCAAATAGAATCTGATGATGTGGAATTGGTAAGTGATTTCAAAACGGGGGATAATGTGAGAAGGTAAAGGATTATCAATAATGATGATTTGGATGTTTCAAAAAAGTTTGGTGGAGATGGTTCCGTCAAGTATTCATCGAGGTTGAGATTGAAATCGAGGTCGAGATCAAGATCTAAGTTCGAACTCAGACCTAAACCGCTCTTGCTATTCAAGGCAGCTTCATTGTCAGAATCAGCATCCGCATCTCTCTTTTCTTCAACGTCGCCGTCACCACCACGGTAATCGTTGACGCCGCTTCCAACATCGTCAATGGTATCGGCATCCACATCCCTGTCATTGATATTGATACTGATGTTGGTATTGGTGGTTATATTGCTGTTTGAAGACAATGCATACAATTGCCTAATTTTAAACTGTTGTAGTTCTATCAACTCATCATTACGTCTAATATTGAGCATCACCACGTAAAAGACGAATCCAATCAGTGTGAGAGTGGAACTGAGAATGACCGGTTTGATAGGATTCCAACCAAGCTTGTATATTCCATAAAACACGACAATGATAGACATGATCAATGACAGATGTAATACCACCAATGAGAAATCAGATACGAGTTTCTTATATGAATATCTCACCACTGTTGAATTACGTTTCAGTTGTGATAGAAAACTAGAATCTGTGTAATTGTCCTCATAGGGCTGTTTGAGCCATAATAATTTTTTCCAACCTGCAGTTGCCGTTGTTGTCAGTGGTGTCATTTCTGTTGCTGTGAGGGCTGTGTGGTATGATGGTGATTGTAGCGTTTGTTGATTTGCTGGATCTGGTACCTTGACGTTTAAGGGCAAATGTGATGTGGATTTGGATCGGTTCGTTCCGGGCCTGCGTCGGCCCAGTCGTGGCATTGAAGTTGTAGACATTGCAATGATGTGATAGATAGGGTGTGGATACAATGTGTCCCACTGGAAAGAGAGAGAGAAAGTCGATAAGGGTATGGGATACGGGTGAAGATACTGAAGATTGTTGTGAGGTGCATGACATGAACTTACAAAATTCATAGCTCTCAAAGTTCGAAGTTCAAAGCCTCGAACCTCGAACTTTCAATTTCGCACCTCAAGATGACCGTAGAGAAGAGAGAAGGGACAAGCTACGCATCAAGAATACAGAGGATCAATGTTAAATCGTTAAAATAGTTAGTTAGTTAGTTAATAATTAATCGTAATCGACGTTGAAGTTGGTTCAAGCCCAAGCCTTGAATTGGTTAATCAATGCCTTAGTGGATGCATCGTGAGTGGAGACTTCACCCTGTGTCTCCAATTCATTCAAAATGACCTTTGCCAAGACCTTACCCAATTCGACACCCCATTGATCGAAGGAGTTAATACCCCAGATTGCACCTTCGACGAAAGTGACGTGTTCATAGTAAGCAATGAGGGAACCGAGAGCTGCTGGAGTGATCTTCTGAGCGAGGATGGAAGTGGTTGGTCTGTTACCTGAGAATTGCTTGTGTGGAGTGAGTTGAGCGGAGACTCCCTCTGCTTCCACTTGTTCCTTAGACTTACCGAGCATGAGGGATTCAGCTTGTGCGAAATAGTTAGAAGCAAGCATACGTTGATGCTTGTTGTTTTCGATTGGGTTGTGAGATTGAGCAGCGAGAATGAAGTCTGCTGGAATCAACTTGGTACCTTGATGAACGAGTTGGAAGAAGGAGTGTTGAGCGTTGGTAGTTGGTTCACCAAAGAGAACGACACCGGTTTCGTAGTTGACAAAATGGGAATCCTTAGTGACGGACTTACCGTTAGATTCCATTGACAATTGTTGCAAGTAAGCAGGGAATCTGTGCATGTATTGGTCGAAAGGTGCAACTAACTTAGTTTGAGCCTTGTGGAAGTTGTTGTACCAGATGGTGAGGAGACCACCAATGAATGGGATGTTCTCTTCCATTGGAGTGGTGAGGAAATGGTTGTCAACAGCTTCTGCACCCTTGAGGAATGCATCAAAGTTTTCATAACCAATGTAGATACAAATGGATAAACCAATTGCAGACCAGACGGAATATCTACCACCGACCCAGTTTTCAAAGCCAAACATGTTCTTGGTATCGATACCGAATTTGGCAACTTCGGTAGCGTTGGTGGACAATGCTGCGAAATGCTTTGCAACGTGAGCTGGGTCCTTAACTTGTTCGAGGAACCAGTTCTTTGCGGTGTGTGCATTAGCACAAGTCTCGGCAGTGGTGAAAGTCTTGGAAGCAATGAGGAAGAGGGTAGTTTCAGGGTCACATAATTTCAAAGTTTCTGCAATGTGAGTACCATCAACGTTAGAGACAAAGTGGACCTTAATAGTTTCATGAGCGTATGGTTTCAATGCCTCAGTGACCATCACAGGACCCAAGTCGGAACCACCGATACCGATATTGACGACATTTTCAATCTTCTTACCGGTGTAACCTCTCCAAGCACCTGATCTAACTTCATCGGAGAATTCCTTCATGTGCTTAAGGACAGCGTCAACTTCAGGTGCAACATTGACACCATCGACGTACATTGGCTTGTTGGCTCTGTTTCTAAGAGCAACGTGATAGACAGCTCTGTCTTCGGTAGAGTTAATGTGCTTACCTGCAAACATATCATCTCTCAAACCTTCAACGTTAGATTGCTTAGCGAGAGCGAATAATGCCTTAAGGACGTCTTCGTCGATGAGGTTCTTGGAGTAATCAAAGAGAATCTTGGAACCATCATAATTGGTGAAAGTGTGAGAAAACTTGTCGAATCTTGCTGGATCCTTTGCAAAGGCAGCCTTTGGAGAGAAGGACTTGCCGTGTTCTGCGGATTCGTAGAGTTCAGAAAGCTTCTTCCATGCGTCTGTAGAGAGTGGGGAAGTCATTGTATAGTGTGTTTGTGGGTTGTTTGCAGTTTTGAGTTGTGCAATTGAGCTGTTAAGGGGAGGCCAAAGGCCAAAGGCAAAAGAGGGTAGAGTACAGGGTAGAAAGGATGTATTCTATAGCTATAGTCAGTACTGTACACGGACCGGACATGTTCCAATGAAATGAATCGCGGTGGAAGAAATGAAACCAGACCACGCATGTCGGATGGGTCCACGCCGGCTACACTTACCACTTACCACCTACGCCGGACCACGTTTGAGCCGCAGCGAGTGGCGTTTGCGGGCGGCCATATCGTCGGCCACGGCCATAGTCGGCGTGGTTACATCGGGGAGACCTGCGTGAGCGCCCATGCCCAGCGGCGATGGGAACCCCTGTTCAAAGGGTGACTGTAACTCCAGTGGAGATTGCAATGGTACCCCGAGCGATAAGTGCGTGTGACCGTGACCGTGACCGTGAGCTGATGCTAATGGTGGGTACAATCTAGTGGACGAGCCGTTGTTGTTGTTGGCAGCAACAGCAGCAACAGCAGCAGCAGCAGGCCCCGGCGGCTGGACGTTGAAGTAGGTGGGGCCGGCATTGGTCAAAGATGACGAACGCAAGCCACGCGGATTACGACCACTGGTACCATTTGCGCTCGGAGTCGTTGGGGTACCTGGTGAATGGGGATGGGAATGAGACTCTGCCGACATTGTTGGTCTCTGGAACGGCTTGAGTGATGGACGGGACTGTTGCAACGCGGATGGCATGTGCAGGTTGAGTGCCGGACGTTCTCTTTTAGTAGCTATCTGAGAGGTGGTAGTAGTAGTATTAGCCGTTGAGGTCTCATCGAGATGTTGTAGGGAGAAATCCGTGTTCACTTGGTCAATGAGGGAATCCGTGGAGGAGAGGAACATTTGCTGGGATTTGAGCTGCATGAGTTGTGGCATACCGTGGCTCCAGCCATTGTTCATGGCGTTCGTGGCGTTCGTTGCATTCGTTGCGTTTGTAGTGTTCGTCATATTAGAATTCCAGTTTGGCATTACCTTATCGTTGAAGGACATTGTCGAAATGATTGAATTTGTGCGTGAGATGGGCAGTATTTGGTCATTGTAGAAGAACATATCATCATTCTGCGCTAGCCTGCTGTTGCAGAGACTGATGAGTCTGAGTCTGATCACCGTTAAACACACGTCTCTATTACCATCAGCGATTAAATCGCCATTTACCTCGGGACGCGTATCAATGGCAATTTGGCCATTGTTCAAAATGCAATTCTCTAAGAAGAGCTTGGAGATTAGTGATAAGATACCGGAAGGTGGGAATCTAGTATCGAAGGGAGTGATGTTTGGTTGTTGTGCGTAGGACATGTAGTAACTGAACAGTTCATCATCAAATGATGGATTAAACGCGTAGTTATCCATAGCTGGACGTGGTAATTCGGAGAATACGGATGATGACATGGACGCGTTTGAGTTTTGTCTGTTGCGAGCAAATGGACGGTTGCCGCCTCCGGTACCAGTGTATGGTGCTTGTACGTTGTTCTGTACCGTGCGGATACTGTCTATACTGATCATGGAGTCTGCTCTCGAGAGGTAACTTGGCAAGTGCACCTGAGAGGGCATCTGAGGTGCGTTACCGGATGCATCTTCGCCGTTGCCGCTGGCACCGACATTACCACTAGCATTCGCGTTGTTCCCACATAGTGCGCCGTATCCCGTGTGCATTGTTGTCGTGTGGTGTTGTATTCTATCTGTGCTGTGTCGTATGCCGCCGTGGAAGAAGAAGAAGCGGTGCGTGTCGTCTAAGCCAATTCAAGCTAATTGTTAATTGGCAAAGCGCCAGCGAAAATGGAGAGCGAAAGGCGGGAGGTGAACAGAGACAGAGACAGACAAGACAGACAAGACAGACAAGACAAGAGCAGTGGAAGGTGGCACAGCAGGACACAGCAACCCACAACACACCAACAACCATGCTGCTCTCTTCCAAGGTCGTCGAGCTCAAGGGTACGTCACCAGTTCTATGCCAATGCTACTCCCGCTGCCCCTCCAATCACAATAACAATCACAGTTACTAACACACAACAGCTCCTTTCAAGAACACCCAACAGACGCAGGCCATTGCCGTCCGCAATAACGCCACCACGCCCATCGCGTTCAAGGTGAAGACTACTGCTCCAAAGCTTTATTGCGTGCGTCCTAACAGCGGTCTGCTGGCTCCAGGTGCATCGGAATCAGTTACCATCATCTTCCAGGGCCTGCACGAAGAACCACCATTGGGATTCAAATGTAAGGACAAGTTTCTATTTGTCTCCATCCCATGCAGTGCAGACATTGCAATTGACCCTAAGGATGTATCGTCTCATTGGGCAGAACTCGAACAACAGGCAGCAGGTAAGTCTGAAGATATCAAGATTAAAGTACTCTTCAGTTATGACAACCCAATGAACACCATCCAAGAAGAGGACAAATCCATGGTCTCTTCATCTGGTGTATCTAAGGGTGATGGTCATGCTGTCGTACCAGTCATTGCTTCACCGGAGATTGACCAGATACGCTCATCGGGCGTACAAACTTCTGCAACTGAATCAGATTTGAATATCAAGGCTAGACAAGCAGCTCCAGTTAGCGTTAAGGGTGCCAATGCAGATGCCAGCGCTGCTACAGCTTCAGCTTCAGCTACAATTGCACCTCCTGCTACTAAGTCCAAGACAGAATCCAGTGGTACCAGCTTCTACATCATTGCCATTCTTTTCGTCATTGCCGCATTCTTGCTCAGCAGAATGTTATAATGATTCAATGTATAGGCTTGAGGGCTGTAGGTAGTATTGCAACTGCCACTGCCACCGCCACCGCCGGTCTCTATACTGTACTTGTATCCGTTTTATATCATCCTTATCCGTTACCCTGAGGCACACCCACCACTAGAGTGATCTTTACCAGATTACTCATGGCACTCTTTGAAGTATGTATGGTGGACGATGTTTTTCAGCACCATGTTAACAACATACAACATCTTCTTTACCATTTCTTTTCCCTAATATACTTCAGTTACAGTACACATCGGCACACTATGATGCGACACTATAATGATTACGATGAGCTAGTTGATGATTACTATGATATGTTGGCACGGGAACAGGATGAACTAGAAGAGTTAGCACAACAAGAAGATCCACGTACGCGCCGCCGTCGTGAACGTGCACTCTTGGCGAATGCGTACAACACCCGCAATACAGCACGAGGTCGTGGCCGTGGCCGTGGCGGCGTTGTTGCAGCTGCTACCATTGTGGATCCTGTGGTTGATGTAGTTCCTACTGTCGATGTCACTCCTGCGGCTACTGTGGACCCTCATGTCGAGGCCAACGCGAACGTGGCCGAGGCCTTAACCGAGACCGAAACCGTCAACGTTGAAGTTGATGTGGATGCCACCAGAACCAATGACGATGCCAACGTCAATGACAATACCAACGGTAGTGACAGCGAGATTGAGATCGTCTGTGTGCGATCAACCCCCACAGTCACAACAGCCATAGATGAAGGAGACAATCAACCCCAGACTCAAAATGCCAACGTCAGTGTCGAACTCATCGCGGACGAACTGCACTCTGACAATGACGATGACGATGAAGATGAAGATGATATTATCATGCTCGATGGCAAGCCCGTGCAGACTACGGACGAACTTCTACGAGTTCCCACTGCCTCCAATACATCCAATGATGCGACGGCTACTACCAAGACCTTAAAGGACGTTACGTGTGCCATTTGTATGGATAAGCTAACTGACGCAGTCGCTGCAGCATGCGGTCACGTCTTCTGCGCAGACTGCATCTATCGTGCACTGGCTTCATCTAAAGAGACACATGATGGCAGAAGTGGTGCCCGTGTGGGGCCTAGACAGGGTAAATGTCCAATGTGCCGGAAAGTTGTGGCATACAAGAACCTCGTGTGGTTGAAAGTGCGCACCAAACGGACTCGAGAAGAGGCTGAAATTGAGACGGCTTCCAGTTAACGTTCTATGTTCTATGCTTTATACGCCATACGCTGTCCTTTTCTATTTTCTATAGACACTAACATATAGTACCTCCACCACACAACACAACACAACACAACACAACATACAAGATGTACCAGCCGCCACCGGGCCCACCACCGAGAGACTACTACAATGGCCAAGACCGCGGTGTGAACGGTTCACAATTCACAATGCAGTCATCGCAAATTCCCGGAACCAACATCACACAGCAGTTCCAGTTATCGAACTGCACTGGGAAAAGAAAGGCATTACTGATAGGTATCAACTACATTGGTTCTTCCAATGCACTCAGAGGATGTATTAATGACGTATGCAACATGCGGGGATTTCTATCGTCTAATGGATACAGAGATGGTGACATGGTAATACTTCGAGATGATTCCTCCAATCCAATGGACATTCCGACTCGTAATAATATGATTCGTGCAATGCAATGGCTTGTTGAGGATGCACGTCCGGGAGATTCTTTATTCTTCCATTATTCGGGTCATGGAGGTGAAGAGAAAGATCTCGATGGAGATGAAATGGATGGATTCGATCAATGTATCTACCCAGTAGATTTCCAACAGAGTGGATCAATCATTGATGATGTGATGCATGAGATCATGGTGAGACCATTACCACCGGGATGTCGTTTGACTGCACTCTTTGATTCATGCCATTCCGGATCTACACTAGACCTTCCCTTCATGTATCGTGCACAAGATGGTGGAATTAAAGAATACAATATCTGGAAGGGAACGGCCGGAGATGGCGTTGACATTATGATGGGATATGCGACACGGAATGTAGGGATGATGTTCAAAGGTGCCAAATCACTCTTTGATAAGGCTTCACACTACAAATCTTCTTCAAAGATGGAAGCTATTAGAAATAGTAAGATGTCACCAGCGGATGTTATCATGTTCTCCGGATGTAAAGACGATCAAACGAGTGCAGACGCCAACGAGGCTGGAGCTTTTACGGGTGCCATGTCTTGGGCATTTCTAACGACAATGGCACAAGCTCAGGGTCGGTCGTACTCGTACCTCTCACTCTTGCAGACCTTGCGTAGTGTCATGGCTGGCCGGTACTCGCAGAAACCGCAGCTCTCGAGTTCCCATCAAATTGATCCGAACGCGCAATTCCTTTTCTGAATTAGGAAGGAGGAGCGAAAATAAAGGGGCAACGGGGCAACATTTCAGATTTCAGATTTTGGATTTCCAACTGGACGGACAGGACAGGACAGGAAGTACGTACAACAGCAATGCTCAGCGCAACAACTCTTTATACCAAGCAGTAATAACAACAACAACATTAGCTATAGCACCGCACAGCACAGCACCACGAACAAGACATGGACGTGCACTTGGATACCGCAGCCTCTGCAACTGCTGCAGCTGCTGTCACTGCCGCAGCTGCAGCTGCAGCCGCAGTTGCCGCCGATCACGTTGAATCTGCAGACGCCAATACTGACACTGACGCCAACGAAACATTCGCGTTAGATGACGATAACATGCAAGTAGACACGGTCAACCCGGCACCAGAGACAAAGATCGAGAGTGAGATTAACGGAACCACAGAAGCAGAGACAGAAACAGGAACAGGAACCAACACCAAGGTGCCAATACCAGATGCCGTTGCACTGCCTCGTGTGCCCGTACCTCAATCCCGCAAGGACGTTGAGCTCATGCTCAACCATTTGGCCAAGCTTCATGCGGCAGATATTAACAAGCCTGAACAGCAAGCCATTCTCAACATGCTCAAGAGAATCGATATCAAATCTTCCCAATCACAGGCAAATGCAGACAATTCCGTTAAAGCTTGGAAGGAAAACGATGAGATTATAGACAAACAGCTTTTGAAGAAGCAACTGCTAGGTCTTCAGTTGTTAGCCAAAGATATTGATTTGCCTACAGAGCTGGCACTCGAGTACCTTCAAACGGGTTCAGATCACTCCATTAAGGACCCCGTCAATGAGTTGTTACACAATGGCACCGATACTACTACGATTCCAGCAACAGCGTCAGACTTGGTGACTCTCCCCTCTACTCTCCCGCTAGATGATTATAACAGAAAGGCAGAGATGCTAGGAATCACTCCCAACAGACCTGTGGTGGACCCAAATTTCAACGTTGTTGGTCTTCCTGAATTGGAAGACTCCGTCAAGTTCAAAATCGACTCTAGAATTAGAGAATTGGAATCATTACCAGCTAATTTAGGTACTTATGATTTCGATAAGTTTGAGAATGATCTCAAGTATTCCAACGACAAAGTGCTAGATAATGTCGATCAACTGAAAATTGACGCTCTGGTTGAATTGAAGAGTTTGAAATTATTGCCTCTTCAAAAGCAATTGCGTAACCATTTACTCATCAAGGCCGCTACAAATACCATATATCACGATGAAAACTTGAATAACTACTCCGTCTTCCAAACGTGGAAGAGAACATACTGTGTCCATCCAAAGCAAAAGGTTGTGCAAACAGCTAAATTGGCTGAGAAATTGCAACAACAACAACTGCAAGAGAAGAAAAAACTGATTGAAACTATCCACAACGAAAAAGTGCAACATCTCATGGAATATGCAGCACAAAGACAGAATCATATTGCGCAAAACAAAATCAAGAGATTCCAATTGGGTAAGGCTATTCACCATTATCATGTCCAATCAGAACGTGATCAGTCAAAGAAGTTTGAAAGAAACGCAAAACAGAGATTGCAAGCATTGAAGGCAAATGACGAAGAAGCATACATCAAGTTGCTCGATCAAACAAAAGATAAGAGAATTACACATTTGCTCAAGCAAACCAATTCTTTCCTTGGTAGTTTGGCTGACGCTGTTAAAGTGCAGCAACATGAAGCTAGAGTCCTGACACAACTCGAGAAGGGAGAGAAACTCAAGAAGATTGAAGAAGAGGAAGAGGCAGAGGCAGATGAAGAGAAAGACAAAGGTGGAGATGATAAAAACGAAAAGATTGATTATTATGAGGTTGCTCATAAGGTTAAGGAGACCGTCACTGAACAGCCAAAATTACTTGTCGGTGGTACTTTGAAAGAGTACCAGTTGAAGGGTCTCGAATGGATGGTTTCTCTATACAATAACCATTTGAATGGTATTTTGGCAGATGAAATGGGTCTCGGTAAGACCATTCAATCTATCGCACTCATCACGTACTTGATTGAACGTAAGAATGAGACGGGTAAGTTTTTGATTATTGTGCCACTTTCCACTATCACCAATTGGACTTTGGAATTTGAACAATGGGCACCATCTCTTAAGACTGTTGTCTACAAGGGTAACCAACAACAGCGTAGAGATTTGCAATACCAAATCCGATCAGGTGATTTTAATGTCCTTCTCACAACTTTCGAATATGTCATTAAAGATAGACCTCTACTCTGTAAGTTCAAATGGGCGCACATGCTGATTGATGAGGGTCATAGATTGAAAAACACGGGCTCTAAACTTTTCCAAACTTTGACAACTTACTACCACACTAGAAACAGATTGATCTTAACTGGTACTCCATTACAGAATAGTTTGCCTGAATTGTGGGCATTGCTGAATTTCATCCTACCAAAGGTTTTCAATTCAGTGAAAAGTTTTGACGAATGGTTTAACACTCCGTTTGCCAATACTGGACATCAAGAGAAGTTGGAATTGAGTGAAGAAGAAAGTTTATTGATCATTAGGAGATTGCACAAGGTTTTGAGACCTTTCTTGCTTCGTCGTTTGAAGAAGGATGTCGCCAAAGACTTACCTGATAAAGTTGAAAAGGTCATTAAATGTAAATTCTCCAGTTTACAAGCTAAGATCTACAAACAATTGCTTAATTATAATGCCATTTTTATTGGTGAGGGTCAAGTCGGTGCCACAAAGAGTGGATTGAAAGGTTTGAATAACAAGATCATGCAATTACGTAAGGCTTGCAATCATCCGTTTGTTTTCGAAGAAGTTGAGACTGTTGTCAATCCTGAAAAATCCACTACTGACATGATCTGGAGAAGTGCAGGTAAATTTGAATTACTTGATAGAATTTTACCAAAATTGAAACGTACCGGTCACAGAGTTTTAATTTTCTTCCAAATGACGCAAGTGATGGATATCATGGAGGATTATTTACGTTTCAGAGATCTGAAGTACATGAGACTTGATGGTTCCACCAAAGCTGATGATAGACAATCCATGTTGAAGGATTTCAATGATCCTGAGAGCGACTATTTCTGCTTCTTGCTCTCCACCAGAGCTGGTGGTTTAGGTTTGAATTTGCAAACTGCTGATACTGTTGTCATTTTCGACACCGATTGGAATCCTCATCAAGATTTACAAGCGCAAGATCGTGCACATCGTATTGGTCAGAAGAATGAGGTCAGAATCTTGAGATTGATCACATCTGAATCCGTTGAAGAAGTCATCTTGGAGAGAGCACATCAAAAGTTGGATATCGATGGTAAGGTCATTCAAGCTGGTAAGTTTGATAATAAATCCAGTGCGGAGGAACAGGAGGCATACTTGAAAAAATTGATTGAAGAAGAGAAGGACACTAATATCGGTGAAGAGAATGGTGACTTTGACGATAATGAAATCAATGAGATTCTTGCTCGTAGTGATACCGAGATTGCTGTATTTGAACAAATGGATGCAGAGAGACTCGCAGAAGATAAAGCACGTGGAACGGCGAGATTGATGACTGATGATGAAGTTCCTCAAGTTTTCAAAGAAGACATGAAGGTACATTTGGAAGAGAAAGATGACGGGTCGGGCCGTCGTGAGCGTAAAGCAGTCATCTACGATGATGGTCTCACTGAAGAGCAATGGTTGCAAGCCATGGACAATGATAATGATACGGTTGAGGCTGCTATTGAGCGTAAGCGTACCAGAATGGAGAAGATGCGCAAAAGTAGGGGTCTTGATGATAATGAAGGTGGTGATGATAGCGTGGATGATAGCATGAACAATGATGGAGATGCTTCCATGGTTGATGATGCGAAAGATACACCAGCTAATGGGCGTGATGCCGCAGAAGATGATCCTGATGATGAAGAAGTTTATGCTGAAGATGTACCTTCCAGAAAGAGACAGCGGTTATCACGTGGTGGATCATCCACTCCAGTTCCATCAACAGATGCAAGCGGTTCTACAACTTCTGGTAACAGTAGAAAGAGAGTCAAGGCACCTCCACCAAAATGGCATGAGCGTGCATTTGCATTACTCGATGCTGTTGAGACCATTAGTGATGAGGATGGTAACGACGTTTCGAGTGTTTTCCTCAAGCTACCGTCTAGAAAGTTCTACGCGGACTATTTCAAACTCATTCAACATCCTGTCTCTTTAGAAGGTCTCCGTAAGCAACTTGAAGGCAGAAAGTTGAAAACGCTGGATGCTTTCACTGGAGAATTGAAGCAAATGTTTGCCAATGCAAGATTCTACAATGAAGAGGGAAGTTGGGTATGTAAGTGTGCCGACTTGCTAGAGGCGAAGATGAACGAGTTCTTGAAGAAGTGGGAAGAAGAGAGTGAACTAGAAGAGGACCAGGCATAATGGGCTCTGGTGTGTACAATACGATATAATTGTTTATTACTGTATAACCGAATCGAATCGAACATTTACTTTACAAACAGACTACAATTTGTATCTGAGAAATGTGCAGTAAACGACGGCACATGCAGTTGCTGTCCCCACGACTCGTTCCCCCAAAGTGTGGTAGAAGAGGCACGTCACAGTGAATACTGAGAGCCATGTAACGTATAGAAACAGGCAACAGAACAGCACAATCTTCCCTGCTCTAATGACAGCCGTGGACAATCCATTCAAAGAATTAACGAATACCAGCCAATTCCACATACTCAGCGTCTCAAACGCCAAGCATGATGCTAACGTGGTAGTAATTAGACTGTGTCCGCTGCTTTTAAATCCTCCTTTATAATTATAGCCTGCATCTTTACAGATTCTGTAGAATGGTATTTCCGGATGCTTCACACAGTGACCTCCAGTATCTCTATGTATTCGATCATATATCGAAGGCCCAAAAAACCAAACGATGCAAGCACTGATCGAACCATAGATAACCACTAACTTTAGTAACTGAATGTAATAATATCTCTTTTCAGTATTGGTTTGCGACTCTGGATTTTGAATCTGTCTGTATAAACATAAATCCGACTCGTTGGTTGGAGCATTACCTCGTTCACTCTCTTCCACACTTGCGGTAACTGGAAGCAAGGGTGCTTTGAACATCACTAGCCACACCTTGAATATATTGAGTAAGATGAATGTCAAAAGGAATAACTCGAAGCAATGGTTGGCAAATATACGGTTCATTATTCCCTGAGATCTTATCAGCGACCATTCTTGTGGGTCAAAATTGGGGTATAGCACATCCTTGAAAGCCCTTAGTGGAGCCGTTATAATGAGGACGCAGGGAAATACAAACAATATATGCCACGATGTTCGTATTGAGTATGCCATGGGATGTCACCTGGGGGATACGTTGTCACAGTCCAAAAGGAAAAGAACTGTACTAAGAGTTAAAGGTGTGCGTTTTGATAATCAGCACGGTGTGAAGAATTATGCGGATTCCATATTCACCGCCTAGAAACTTTCGAGATCATCTCAATATCAGTTTCGATGCTTCTTAGTGCCATGTTGAAATCTTTGATGGGGATATCTGGGTGTACCAAATTGTTGTTATTGCTGTGTATTGTAAAAGTACCCGTGTGTGTCGTTTTCAATTTCATAGTCGTAATGGCGCCATCAACCCCAAAAATCTGCACACGTACAGTACTCACAGACGTGTCCCAGTCAACTGTAATTTTGCTATTGCCAGCATGTTTGTGTGCAAAGTTGAGTACACATGCACGACGCGTCTCAAGCTGCACTAGTTCATTGTATACTCGCATTGCAAACTTGTTGATTCGATTAAAGCCTGGTATAAAGGGGGTCCCATTATCAAACCAATCCGATGTCTCTCTCTCGTGTGTAGTTGTCACTAAATATGTGAGTGCAAGCTCTGCAACGGAAATGAACTTCGGCACAGTTGTCTGAAATACAGACCACTTCCACATGGGTTGTTTCTCTGTGCTAATAGTGTTGGTCTTGCTGTTGTCATTAGTGGCTTCTAGTTGTTTCAAAATGATGTAATGAGGACTTACAAATTGTTTGTGGAAGATATTGAATATATCAAATCTTAATCCCAGAAAGTCACCATTAGGATCATTACTGATAGGAAATACTGTAATGCCGTTGAATCTGAAGACATTCTCAGCTTGAATTTTACTCATCTCTTCGTCGTGCACTTGTTTTAGCTCCCTTGTTCGGAAAACGCGTTGCCCATCCACCACATCGCATTCAAGTTTGTCATCAGTTTGAGATTTGTGTTCGTTTATAATATCATATATAATGCTGTCAACTGTCCCTATCTGTGTGAAATCGATTTCTGGCAAAAAGTCATTTGATTCTTCCACCTCTTCATCATCAAATAAGACTTCTGAGTCACTGCTATCTCTTTTCTCAGACTCCAATTCCCTGATCTCCCTTTCAAGTGTAGCAATTTCTTCTCTGACCTTTTCAATAGCAGACATGAGTTGGTTTGAGGATATGAGATGATAGTATCCTTGTTGGAGAAGAATGAGTACAAAGACGCGTTGTTTACAAGTGGAAAATGCAGAAACATGAATTGCGCTTCATCAAAAATCTTCCGGATGCGGTAGTTAAAGTTTAGAGGTCACCATTTCTTTTCTGTACCTGTGTTGTCCAGAAAGTGAGATTGGTACAAGCAACGCGAGTACTCATCGCACTATGCAAGCATGCGACCATTACAAATTTATGAAGGTGGCGATAGAGTACGGTGATGTCGCTCTCAAAAATGAGGAAGTTCCAGTTACTGCCATCCTAGTGCATAATGAAACAAAAGAAATCTTATACAAGGCACACAATATGACTAACATTACATTGAACGGAACCGCTCATGCAGAATTTGAGATATACAAGTATCACAAAGAGAAGCATCCGGAATCGCATCTACAATTATGGCAGAACTCCACTCTATACGTGACGGTAGAACCTTGCATTATGTGCGCTTCCATGTTAGATCAAATCGGCATAAGTATGGTCGTATTCGGATGTCCTAACGAAAGGTTTGGAGGTAACGGTAGTGTCTTTGATATACGGTACAAATCAAATTATCGAATCGTTCCTGGAGTTTGCCACAGAGAGGCCATTGGGTTATTAAGGAAATTTTACATCAACGAAAACGATCGAAGTCCAACCACCATCAATAAGAAGAAACGAACGTTGAAACTTGAAGAATTCCCCCATCCTGTATATTCCCAGTTTCTTACACTGGATGAGTTTGTGAGTATTTGGGGGGAAGAGCATGAGTCCATATACAAGGAGAACAAATTCTTAGATTTCTCTGATGATGGGTTGTTACTCTCACAAAGAGAGGAACAAAAACGAGCTAAACACTGAGAAGCGAGAAGCGAGAAGCGAGAAACAATACTAATTCCTTAGTAAGGTATTATATAGAATGTATAAATATCAAAAGAGACATAAGCGTCATGATTCCAGCTCTTGCATTAGCCTCTGGATTTCCTCATGGTTTTGCATCACTTGGCTAGAACCAAAGTATTTGTTCTTCACCTCATCATTTTGTAACTGGGTTTTCAAGTTGATGCTTTCCTTACTAGCATCAAATGAGCTCCATTCAGCTAATGAGTCCGCATAAAGTTTAGTATACTCTTTGCTCAAATCTTGCAAAGAGCTTGAAATTTCATCATCCTTAACATGTTGAAATTGTGACCATTCATTCAAAAGATCCTTTTCAAAATTCTCGTAAACTTCCTTGGCATTTTCCTTTTCCTTCTTCAACAAATCGATTCTGGCGTTCAACTTCTCAATTCTCTCGTTGATGAGACTCGATGTATCGGATCTATTAGTTGAATTAGAGCCATCTGTACCATTACTTTGTGGTGCGATTGGCTGGTATCCTGATGGCTGATGAGAGCCTCCAAGTCCGGTTAGTGATTCGAATTTTCGACTAAGATAGGATATTGTACCTTCTGTTGTTGCGGTAAGAGATCCACCATTAACAAGATTATCCCGTTCTGCCACGGTCTTTTCGAGGTAGTTGTTTAGCATTTCATAATCCAAGATCTTATAATCCTTTAGCTTTATCGAATTTCCAAGCGCCACCAGGTAATGCTCAAGATCTTTGAGATTATTCAGGTAGTTGAATTCAATATACTTGTTCAATTCATTATAGTGAGAGCCGGATTTTTTAAGATTGTCGCTGAACTTCTTGAACTGAGATACTATTTGCTTTGTTTCTTCATCTAGATCGCTCTCTTCTCTGTATTTACCATTGTAATCGTTATTCAGTAATATACTCAACTTGTTGAACTCTTCTCCAAACTGACCAAATTCTCTAGAAATCAAATCTTGCTTACCAATGACTTTTGTGTAAATCTTGTCAATCTTATTCAAATTCTCCTGTAATTTCAACCTTTGATAATCAATCTCTTTAAAGTTTTTATTGAACTTTCCTTCGATATGTGGCTTTTTGAACGAGTTCATCAAAAAGTCTGTGACTCCCTCATGAGATGCGTTCATAGGATTGCCATCATTGAAAGACAAATTATTTCTATACGTCTTCCAGTACTCATTATCTTCCAAGAAAATCAGTAAGACTTCACTCTTCCTCAACACTGGATGTTTGATCACTCTTTGCATGAAAACGTTCAAAGAATTGCATCTCTTCGTGACAAACTCATCAGTAAATCTTCCACCTTTGATGTATTCCAATCTCTGCTTGTTAGGCAATGGTGGGATTAATAGCGTGGGGAAATCATATGAGAGGCATTTGTGTAATGTATCAAAATCGGAATACCTGTGCATTATAGTGTACTCTTTCTTGTGTAATCTTGGATTTGTCGATTTGATATGTAGATGGTACGCAGTGAAAGTGTTTGAACCCTCATTTTCTGTTATGGGATCCTTGACGGTAACCGATAACTCATAGTCAAGAGTTATATCTTGTGTGTTCATGGTACTCTGTTCCAATGGCGCATTCTCTGCATATGTGTTTGCATGTGATAGCTGTTGAACGGGCTCATCGACATCCGCCGCTTCTGGTGCTGTTTCGTCAACTGCAACTGCGCTATCCTGTTGTGAGCCCAGGATCATCGTCTGCGTGATAAGACCACTTCCCTCAGTATCATCTTTAGTCTCATCATTATTTGTATTATCCACCTCGTCGTGTAATTGTTGTTCACTGTGTTCGTCCGTTTGGTAATAATCGGGCTTGGCATCATTATCATTTTGGGATCCAAATATATCAATGATTGGTGTAGTTTCTTCCACATTGATATTAGCAGTGCTCTCATCCGTACTCTTGGTAGTTGTATTATCGTTCCTGTAGTGTTCCTGGTCCTTGAAGGGGTCTTCATTGACCTTACTTTCGCCTTCGCCCTCACTTGTATTCAAAAGGTGGCCTTTATCTGTATCATTGGTATTTGAGTGATTATTGTCTCTGAACTCGTTGTCATTGTCATCCGCTAGTTGCACGGATGCAAACTGGTCGGACATTGTAAGGTATATGTGTCAATTGGCTCAGCGGTGGGGTGTCGGTGTGGGTGTGGGTAAGGCTTTCTGCTATTGCCATCGTGGTAGTCAGATAAGAGAGGACAGGAGTCGTAGTACATAAATTTGACCAGTACTCATGATATTTTTGACAGTGCGAATTGTGAAGCGGGGGTGATGAAAGATGAAAGCAGGGTGTAATCGGTGATGAAGGATGGATGATGGACCTGCTACAAACACGGACGTCGTTACAATTACTACGTGTATTATGTGAGGGAATGTGATGCTTGGTCGTGATTATCTAGATATTAACAGTATTACATGTATGCCTTTCGTTTATTTTTGTGTGCTTTTCGATTCGATGAATCATTGACGGATCTGCTTCCTTCAATTAGTTTTCTGTTGCTGGTGCTGGTGCCGGAGCCGTTTCAGCATTGACATCCTCAGCTTGTACTTCAACTACATTAGCCTCAAGTGCAGAAGATCCCGTGACGGGCACTACGATTTCTTGGGCAACTTCAAAGACTGGCTTTGGCTGAATTTCTGCAGGAACGCGTTCATCGAGACCACAACCAACACGTTCCGTAGCTGCTAGTATCCAATTGAGTGGGTCTGTCAATGCTCTAATCTTGATGTTTTTGATAGGGCTTGCAGTAGGCACCACTGCAGACGTAGCGGTAGATTCCTCTGTGGATTCTGCATCTGCAGTAGGTTGTTCTTGTGCTTGTGCTTGTGCTTGATCTTCTTCCACTTGTGCTTGTGCTTCTTCAATGTATCCCCATTCAAAGAATTGAGTGTAATCGAGAGCGTCCCTGACGACGCTCAAATCACCACAGCTCAAACCTCTCACTCTGTAGAATCCAGAGACAAATTCGAGATCTATCCAACCTTGGCTGTTCATGTGTTTACGAAGAAACATGTCTTTGAGTAAATTGGAGATGTTGAAATAGTAATCCAACTGCACTGCAACTGAACTGACGGCTTGTAAACGCACTTCTGGTGAATACCATGCCATCGTAGCATGTTGATATTGATGGTGACGGCGGCCATTGACGTTGCCATTGCCATTGCTGTTATATCTCGGACGAGAGTTGTATTGTCTATGATTATTTTGATGTTGGTGATGTTGGTTGTGGTGGTGTTTCTGGTAAGTACCATTAGCATTACCGTTACCGTTAGCCCTATAACCGTTTGGATTTGCGTTATATCTCACGTTCTGGTTTTGATTCTGGTTCTGGTTTTGGTAAGTTGGTACAAATGGGAAACCATTGACATAGGCAGGTTGGTTTGGGTTAGGATAATACTGGTATCCCTGTGCTTGGTAGTTCCCGTAGTGTTTATTGTATCTCTGACCTTGGACTGGTTGACCTTGTGCGTATTTGTTGTATCTTCTATTGTTGTTGTTGTTGTTGTTGCTATATCCATTGGCGTTTCTAGGCTTGTAGTTGCCGTTTGCACTGCCGTTGGCATGGTGATGCTTGTGTTCCGTGTGTTCACTGGAATTAGGGTTGGACTCTGCTACAAGTTCAGAGGCAGTAGCAGAAGTGGAGGTAGAGATAGGGGTAGTTTCTGAGGACTGTATAGATGCATCCTTGGAGACTTCTTGTTCTTGTTCTTGTTGTTCTTGTTCTTGCTGAGACGCTTGTTGATCTCCGTTTTCGTCTGATTTCTTATCACTAGATTGCTTTTGTGCCTTCTTAGCGTTTGATGGACTCGATCTCTTAGCGTTTGCAGTAGCAGTAGTAGGAATGGAATCTGTATCTGTCTTCTTCTTTGGTTTCTTTGTCCTCTTCTTAGCTGCTGGATTGGAGCTGTTAGATGAGTCTGCAATGACAATAGTTGCACCCTTAAATGGAACCCATTTAGTAGAATTGATACTCACGTTCTGTTGCTGTTGTTGTTGTTGTTGTTGTTGTTGTTTGTATGACACTATGGACTTATAGTCAAGAGTATTGGCATTAGCAGACTTGACAGCACCCCAGGGACTTGATTCTGGGATTGGAGCAGGTGCCAATGCAACAGGTGGTGTTGTAATGGTAGTAGTAGTAGTGGTGGTTGGTTGATCCTCGGTGGCTTGTGAGTCCTTTTGTTCGTTAGTTTCCTTTGATTGATCTACTTCATTTACAGATTGATCCTGAACGGATACTGATTCTGGTGCAGATACTTGTTCGGTTTGTGCCGTTTGTGTCGTTTGTTCGGTTTGTTCGACGGTGTCAATTACCGCATCGTTCTTAATGGCAACTGCGCTGGCGTAAGAAGCAGACATGGTTATCGATAAATCAGTTGAATAATAAGTGGTGCGTAAGAAGGCAGTTTTATGTAATGCAATCTAAAGCTAGTCGCTGATCAGTGAAGTAGGATGATGGCCGTTGTCGTGCACGGTGTTTCGTGGGGTCAACCGTTGTCTAGTTGTGCCGTACCTCAATGCCGTGGTAAAGCCCCATCGATAACTCTACAGTATACTGAAATTTCCAGCTCTCTCTCTCTCTATTTCCCTCTGTACGAGGAAACGGTTCTAATCCCGACATCAGAGAGCGCGTGCGGTGTCCGGGGGGTAGGGCTTCAGTGAGTGTGGTGCCCGGGGCAGCGACATATAGAATGTCGCGGTGGCACAGCACCCTTCTGTGTTGTGTGTGGCGCAGCATTTCATCCCTTCTCGCTTCCCTCCCAATCGCGACGCGTCGAACCGCGATGCCCTCCCACCCCCTAGAAAACGCGACGCGATGCAGCCGTTGTTTTCGTTTCCCCGCTGTTTTCGTTTCGAGCCGCCGAGCCACCGAGCGCGTGTACTTTTTTTTTTTTTTGCTTTTTTTTGCTTTTTTGCTTTTTATTCCTTTTTATTTTTCCCGGATTTCGCATTTCCGCCATTTTCGCTCTTTGCTTTTCCCAAGTCCTCTAAGTAATTTCTCTTGTCTGCTCTGTGTTCTGTGCTGCGCCGAATTGTAAAAATACTATAAGACGGCGCAACCGCCTGGCACCAGATCTGATAGCGGTTCCGGACTGTGTTGTACAGGAAGCTGGGGAGGCTGCTGCTTTCTGTTGTTTTATCGTTCTGCTGTTGCACCTGCTACAGATACCGCCACTGCCACTGCCACTGCCACTGCACCCCACCCCACCTCACCACACTACAGTACAGTACACGGCCATGAAGATAAATTATGAATTCAAAATCATCCTCTGGGCCCACGCCATTCTGGCAGTGTTCCTCATCTATCAACTGTTTGACCTCTTCACCCTCCTTTATGATGATTCTCGTCAATATGAATTCTTATCCAGCGAGTTAAACAATCAACAATATGTGAATTCTCAACCTCAGTTAATCCCTAAAATCATCCATCAAACTTACAAAACAGAAGAGATCCCAGAACATTGGAAAGAAGGTCAACAAAAATGTCAAGATTTTAACCCTGACTACCAATACATTCTTTGGACTGATGAAATGGCTAGAGATTTCATTGCAGAACAATACCCTTGGTTCCTTAAAACTTTCGATAGCTACCCATATCCAATTCAACGTGCAGATGCAATTCGTTACTTCATTCTATCCCATTATGGTGGAATTTATATTGATTTAGATGATGGTTGTGCTCGCCCCTTAGATCCATTATTGACCGTTCCTGCATTCGTTAGAAAAACTGATCCAACTGGTATCTCTAATGACGTTATGGGTTCCGTTCCAAACCATCCATTCTTTGCAAAAGCTATCTCCATGTTACAACGTTGTCAAAGAAATTGGTTCGTCCCTTATATCACCATCATGATATCTACTGGTCCACTTTATTTATCCATAGTTTGGCAACAATACATTCGTTGGGGGAACCCACCTTCTGGAGTCGTGAGAATATTGATGCCTGAAGATTATAAGGAATCTCCAAATGCTTTCTTCAAAATTACAAAAGGTTCTTCTTGGCACAATGATGATGCAGCTGTTCTTCTTTTAATGAATAGACACATCCCTACAACGGTCATTTTATGTCATTTGTTGGCATTCTCAATCATTTATTGCGAATATTTGCTTGTGTGTCTCATCAACCGTAAATACGGATCAAAAATCTCTAATGCTGCAAAGTCCGTAAGGTCATACATTGTCAATTTCTTACCTGCAAACTTAAGTTTCCTCAAAGGTGGATACTCTTCCCTCTCCGCAGTTACTGGTAACGGTAACGGTAACGGTGACGAAGAAGTCTCCTTGAAACCACTTTACGTTCCTAGAAAACTGAGAAAGGATTCAAACCTCCCTGCTGCACTCTCTGTGGATTTGGAGAAGAACGTTAAAAGTCTCAATGACATTGTCGAGAATTGATCCTCTTCCTCTCACAAAACTCAACTTACAATACCTCGTGCTATGTTAATTAACACACAAAGCTAGTCTTTACTTTTCTATCCATTGCGCAAATGCATGCATGCATTCATCGAAAGAGCCCACAGGCTCCCCCCTCCGTCATGCATTTCCACCTCTTCTCTCTCAACTTAAACTGACCACTCTTTTTGGTTTATGGTTTGTCATGTTCATGGTCATGGTCATTTTTCCACATTTCCTTTTTTAACTCATTTAAAACTTTTTTCTTAACTATAAATAATATAAAGACATGTATAAACTTATCGATCTATAACTGCCTATACCTATGCAAACGCTTTATCAACGTTAGTCAATGCAACTCTATAGCGACACTTGTTATAGTGACATTTCTCCAGTCCTAATTTACAGTTCTCCGCAGACATTGGCAAGCATTCCACCCAAGGTCTGATGTTCTTCTCAACGGCAAGTTTGAACATTTCCACCATTTCAACGTGAGATCCTAAATGAGATGCACCCATGAAACAAGCATTGGCCATGAAAGTTCTTGGTGAAACAGTGAATGGAGTCTCAGGGAGTCCCACACTAACCCATTTCCCATTAATTTTCAAAACTTTGAGATAGGTATTCAAATCAAAGTTCTCAGCACTATTGGCCGTACACACCACCAAATCGAGTTCAAATTTAATATCCTTATTCTCTTCAACGTCATCAATCCAATTACCCGTACTGGAACCACCGGTGATGATCACTCTATCTGCACCAAGCTTCATGGCATCCTCTCTTTTCCCCTCACCACGTGAGAATACATAAGTCTCACAACCAAGCGCTTTAGCAAATTGAATTGCCATCATTCCAAGTCCACCGAGACCAACAATGCCCACTTTAGGTTTCTCACCCCTCTGAATAACATCAAATGGGATGTTTCTAACCAATGGTGAATAAGTAGTGACACCAGCACATAGGAAAGGTGCAGCCTCTTCATCACTCAACTCTTTAGGAATGTGAAAAACAAAATACTCATTAATTCTAACGAAATTCGAATATCCACCTTGAGAGAAAGTCTTACTACCATCCGCATTCTCATAATATCCACCAAAAGTATGCACCAATTTAGGACAATAGATTTCATTATTACTTGAACACATCTTACAAGTTGGTTGTAAACATGCTTGAGATTGTGCACCGACACCAACTCTATCACCAACTTTGAAATTTTCAACACCTTCACCAACACGAACAACTTTGCCAATGATCTCATGTCCTGGAACTAATGGGAATTGCGCATTAGGCTTCTTCCATCCATTACGTGCAGCGTGTGCGTCAGATCCACAAATAGAACACGTGGTGATCTGAATATCAACATCCGTTGATTCAAATGGCTTCGGAGTAAACTTGTACTCGCCAACTGAAGACCATGTGCTCTCGGAGGGGTCAAAGACCGCAAACCCAGTAAATTGTTCTGGAACGCTCATTTATTCTTCGGTGATTGATGTCGCTCTCACTGTTGCTGTACCCCTCAGAAACGCACATCGCTCATACAATTAAGCTTATTTGTTGGCGTCGGCAGCACTCCATTTATAAGCTGAGAACCAGTAACCGAAATTCTCAACTTCTCTACTGTACGGACTGTGGACTGTGGCGCCAATTGCCGTTTTCGGTAATTTGCGATAACGGTGACGCCGAGATTACTACATCTTCATGGTTACGTATATGGTACTTACTGCTTACTTCTCCAACGATCTTCCTCAACAAGTGCGAGCACATCCCATGCTACATCATAATCGACTCCAGAATGCAGCATGGCATTGACCAACGGATCTTTTAGACACGTTACGCCATCGTGGTCTCTCTTCCCCTTTGTGCATCGCGTGTCCTTCACCCACAATCTCATTGAATCGTTAGCTCGCCACGTATACCCTTCTGTGCTCCACAGATACTTGCGTCTGGGGAACTCTCTGTCTAAGATAGTCACGTATTTCGACGGTACGTATGCTCGCTCGCCATCAAATTCTACTAATGTGAGCTCCGACAGTTCTTCAGTTTCGTAAAAATGAAGATTCTTACAGCTTAAGAGGGTGTCACCACTGTTCAATATCTGGTTTACGTTAGTGCCATACTGTTTTAACAACCGATAGAATTCTGACCGAAGTACTTTGTGAGCCTTTGGTAACTGGTATTTGAGTGCGCGTTCCATCTGCGCACCTTCAACTTTTGATAATTGAGTAATGTCAATGTACATACCGGTATGCACGTCTATAAATCTGGCATCTATGGCATTATTCCCATTCGTATTGTTTCTATCATGGAAAAATCCACTAACGTCAAGGTAGTATTGTCCAAATCCTGTTGATGTTCCATCCTCAATCGTAGTGTCGATTATGAGGGAGCTATTGTAATACTTTGCGAGTTTCCACATAGCCTCACTTGTCACTTGAACATCATGATCAAAATCCCATGGTAGCATTCTGTTGTTGAATGAATAACCGAGCATAGTGCCATGCGCAAGCCAAGTAGTAATATCCTCGTTTTTAGTAAATCGCAACCAAGCTTTGATGATCCTCTTAAGAGTTGATATCCGCTTATATTCGTTCTTCACCTCACGAACATTGAAAAACCTCCAATCATAGTGGGATCCAGCAATATCTTTGTCGTTCACAGTAGGCTCATGGAAGTATTTGGGGTAATCACTGTCGGGGTATGTTTCAAGGCTGGATTTAATGTTTGAGAAAAGATCATGATCCAAAGTGTACGCAATCTCATGCTGCGGTAGCAGTCTCTTGATTTTGTCCAAACAATCAGGATTGTTGAATTCGGTGGGATCAATACGTCTTGTATCTAAGATGGGAGCATTTTTAGTCATTCTGGCAAAGTCCGTTTGTGGATTGTGTACACGTTCAAGTTCGGTTTGTTCAATAACGGATTTGTACAAACTACTCAGCAGGGCATCAATCGGTTCCAATGAGATGAGGTCATTCGGAGTTTCAAAGCTTGTACTGACACTTACGCTGACTCCATTCTTGGACACTGGGACAATAATATCTGAGCTGGTCGATCCATCAACGAAGATCAATCTTTTGGGAGGATCCATGTTATAACGTGAATACAGTGCACCATGCAGAATTCTCCCCTCAATGTATAGCTCAATTTTATCTAAGGGTTCTGTGATTTGCAGGTGTGGATAATTGGCATTATCCAGGATCTTTACTTCATCTTCTGTGAAATCAATGCATCCTTTCAGTACATCGCGTCTGAAGAGATTAGGATGTGGGAACCCCAGCTCTTGTGCAAACTGTCGGCAGTTTAATATTGGCTGACCATCATGTTCAAGCAGGTAACCATCATTGGGTAACAGTCTTTCATCAAAGTTAATCCAATCTTGCCAAGCAAAGTCAAACTTCAGATTATCTGGTATTACACCATGGTTGTTGTTCACCGTTCGTAAGATATGGTTGAGATGTAATGCCGGCATTACTCTCGTGTCCCTTCTGCTGTTCATATATGGTAAAGAAGTTTTCGAAGACGAGGTCAACACGAGATCAATGGTCTTCTCGTCACTTAGCACGTCCAATCTGGTTGGTTCCAAATACTCCCAGTGCCTAGGAGCTTGAACGTATGCTCTGGAGAGGTACATGTTACGCACCATTATAGATAACGTGATGAAGATGATTAAGAGAGAGACAATAAACTTATTAATACGGCTTTTAAGATAATACCATAATTGATATCTCAACTGTCTTAGATTATGTCGTGATAAATTGACTCCATCAAAGAAATTTTCATCTTTCTTCCCAACTTTGTAAAAGTTAGATCTCAGTGGTGATATAATTGATGACGAGTTCACCAAAGTCGGAGAGGTTAATGGAGAAAATGCCCCAAATAAAGGTTCAAGTTTGGGTGGTAAGAAATGAGGGCCCTTCTCCAAATCACGATCTGAATATTCAGGCAGATGTTCATCGTAGTGTTCGAATAAGGAAGAAGTTGAGTCGTTCCTCTCTCTGGTGGAGTGGTGGCCATTTGAATGACCTCTGTATATGGGCATTAAGAAACCGTATATCGTGGGACCTTCGCTTAGGCTACACTAATGAATGCGATGAATATATGCCTTCAATATAGCAACGTACTTGATGTATAGTAAAAGAAACCAGAGTGAAAGGGAAAAAGATCATCATATCAGAGATAAGACGATAAGGGAATAGGCTCTTTAAGGGAAAGAGCCTCGCGTGAGCATTGAGTTGCACCGTGTTCTCTAACATTAACATACTAAGAAGGAACCCTGACCTTCACCTCTCACATAACTCGTTCTGAGATCCGCAAGTTCCCGTTGGACTGCTATCGCCGCACGTCTGGTGGAACGTCCCGGTGCCGCGTAATTAACGTCCGAGAACCAGAGCGACCCCCTATATAGGTGGTTTCCACGGTTATGCAGTTACTTGAATATGAATACGACGGTGATACTAATCAGCTTTGGGCACTTTTCACATACTGTAATCAAAAAAGTGCTATACAAGCTGATAGGGTGGGCAATGAAAGATGGATTATTTCATCTTTGGTGTAAAACAGAGATCTCTTAGGAAAATTTGGTATAGGAATTAATTTAGAATAACACACACTATATAAAACACATTCCAAACCTTCCCAGACTTGGGCAGGGTATTACGTAGATGCTTTGAATAATACTACCTAAAGGTAGGCTTTCTGTCCTTGTCTAATGGCAAACTATACACTTGTTTCTTCCCAGTCGTTATACGGACAACAAATGCAATGTCGCGCCTCTAGCCCGCCAAGTTTTAAAATTGCCTATCTGGCGAAACGGGACAAGGACCAATTACAAGAGACACGAGGAAGTAGCTGGCAACGACAAGTAGCAAGTAATTGACCAGGCAAGACAGACCTTGAACAGAACATCCCAAGCAGTCACAGGAACAATGTCTAAAGCTGCAAAGATCACCCCTGCAGAGCAGCAGAGGTTGCTTGAAAGCTCCACCTCAGTCATCAAGTCCGAAATCTTCCAAATGCGCAAGTGCTTGGAATCAAAGCACAAGTTCATGGACGCTTTGAAACACGCTTCCAACTTCCTTAATGAACTGAGAACTAGTAGTTTGAACCCAAAACAATACTATGAACTATACATTCTAGTCTATGATGGTTTGAATTATCTCTCCAATTATCTCAAAGACAACAAGAGTTCGACCAGCAACTATTTGATTGACTTGTATGAATTGGTGCAATATGCTGGTAATATCATTCCCAGATTATATTTGATGATCACCATTGGCTCAATTTATATGAATAGCGAAGATGCACCTATCAATGAGATTTTGAATGACATGTTGGAGATGTGCAAGGGTGTTCAAAATCCAATCAGAGGCTTATTCCTACGTTATTACCTCATTCAAAGAACGAAAACATTCCTCATCAATTCTGAGAATAACGAGAATTTGAACAAACTAATCACATTCATAGTCTCGAATTTCATTGAGATGAATAAACTTTGGGTCAGACTGCAACATCAAGGCCACTCTAGTGAGAGGGCAAAGAGAACGGAGGAAAGAAACGAATTGAAGATTTTAGTCGGCTCAAACCTCGTCATTCTAAGTCAGTTGGACTGCATCAATAAGGAATTGTACAATCAGAAGATTTTACCTGAAATATTACAGCAGATTGTCAAATGTAGAGACTCAATTGCTCAGAATTATCTTCTGGATGTGATCATTCAAATATTCCCTGACAATTTCCAAATCTCCAGTTTGAAATTGTTCCTCAACTCATTACTAATGGTCAATGAAGACGTCAATATAACTACTTTGTTAACATCATTGATCGATCGTCTCATTCATTACAAGAAGAGAAACAATGAAATTTTGAATGATATCTCATTCCTCAGCAAGTTTGACGATTTCATTGTAAACTTGAACGAATCTAACCCCGAGTTTAACGTCCAAGACTATTGTATCATTATGAACGGCATTCTGAGACTTCTTTTGGCATTCAGCAATGAGGATAATGACATATTAAACAACATGGATCTCATCTACAAGCTCTCCATTGACAAATTCAATCTTATCAAAGAACAAGACGCTGAAAATCAATCGGCTGACGGCTTTAAGATCATTTTGCAGTCAATTGAGAACTTTGACAATTTCAGCAGCTTTTTCAAAATTAATGATGACAACTATTTCAATTTGTTTAAACTGCAGAGCTTACCGGTGAAGAATGAAATCGCAAAGATGATATTAAACAACTTGATTACAAATAACATAAAGGTCAAATCCAATGAACATCTCGATATTGTCTTTAAATATGTTGACGAGTCTATACTCATTTCATCTGATGGAAAACTTGTTATGAGTGACACAAAGAAGGATCTTTTTGGTACCGACAGTGGGGGAAATGCATCAACTGTGGAGGGAATTATGCTTGATGAAAATTACGAAACCCTCAATAGATTCTTACACATGATTTACAACAAGAACTCCGAATTGTATTATCAACTGCTCCTTAACGCTGAAAGACACCTATCAAAGGGCGACAAGCTAAAAGTTTTTCCTACTCTGATTAACATATTCATCAAGCTTATTAGAAAGATGAACCTTCAGAACGTTGAGAAGAAAGAGCTCGTAAAACACTTCAACAGAGTCTCGAAATTAATTGACACCATAAAAGTTGAACTACCAATAAAAGCATTAAACCTGAACCTCAATTGTGCTCAAATTTCCAATGAATGCTCTCTCAATAATATCAGTTACGAGTTCTTCATAGAATCCTTCATAATTTATGAAGAGATGATTATTGAGTCTAAAATTCAAATTCAGTGTTTAATGAACATCATTAACAAACTAATGACCATGGATCAAATGATTGTTCATAATGTCGAAGATTTCGATAAGCTTATCACAAAGGCCACACTGTACGGAAGTAGACTTTTGAAGAAGAGCGATCAATGTCGTGCTATATACAACTCATCACATTTATGGTGGATCAACAGAGATGAGATGGATGATGAAGATGCCATTACCGATGAGGAACCAAGGAGTGAGGTAGTTACAGAGGATGTCGACGATATCTCAACCGAAAAGACTGCAGGTACAGACACAAAGGACAGTAAGGAAGGAGGAGAGGAAGAAACTAGAACGGAGACAGAAGTGGAAGCAGAGGACGATCCAGCTGCGCAGATTGTGCTAAAGAAGGACGACAAACGCGTGCTAGAATGTCTACAGAAGTCTTTACGTATAGCGGACTCCATAATGGATAGCAACGTCAGCATTGAGTTGTTTGTGGAAATTCTCAACCAGTCCATATACTATTTCATTCATGGCAATGAAATGATCAACATTCGGTATCTGAACGGATTGATTGAGCTTATCGGCAACAACTTCAAGGAAATCAGCCAGAGCGAAGGCAGCTTGTCAGGCGCCTACTCGTCCACATGGTCGCACTACCAGCGCACATTACAGTACATCAAGGAACAGCGGGCTGTTGATGGCCGTTTCCACGAAATCGCTGTGTAGCCCTACACCCTGCACCATCACTATAGAGTCGTCTATCGTACTGTGTCTTATTATGTAACCAACCGCGTCGAGGAAATTCCCACAGTAAAGAAAGAAACCCTCAAAATCCGGCCCACGCTCGAAAAATTTTCAGGTCCCTCCGCCGCGTATAAAAGGAAGGGCATCCCCCCTTTGGTTAATAGTTCTGGAGTGTGTGTCTCGTCTCTTTTGAATTCTACCTTAGGCAACCAGCAGTTTGCTGTTTTCGTGATGATACCTGAGTTACTTCTTTCCGGTTCCGATTCGACGATGACGACCTGGCATAGAACCGTCTCGGCTGGTGATATGGCGCCTGTTGCAGGGTGTCATTTTTTGCCAGTCCTTGTCATTCAAGAGCTTAACACTCTGGTCTGAGGGACTTTACTTGCCAGTAATTATGCAATTCTGACTTACAATGCTTCTGCTGGTTATTCTCCAAAGTTTTAGAGAATCGACTTGTTTGTTCAAGTTACACATTTTTTTTCCTCCTCCTGATTGATACAGTTCATATGATGAATAGCTACCATTACATTCGCAGTTTCCACGGTAGTTTTGTCGTATAAGGGAGACACGAACCCAATCTGTTGACCTTGACACCTCGGTGACCGCCCTAGACCTTCCATGGATGTCTGATTAGAACTGTTCAATACCGTAATTTTTTTTTTGATAGTAACTTCGAAAGCCTCTCTCATGTACACAGTGGTACATGGCTGTTATGATGTACTTGTCTGTACTACTGCTTGCTTTTGCCTTTAGTTCCATTAGTTTTTAACTACGCTTAGCAAATATTGCTATTGTTGTACACATTGCTCAAGGTCCTGAGGAACGTCCTTATCGTTCCAGTTCGTACCATCGAGACCCATCTGACCTAGGTTGTCATCTACCACTCCAGGTGGTGCAGGAAGGATTTTATTGAAATTCTCCATCTCTTGATCAACAAAGTCTCTATATTCATCGTTCTCTTCGTTGTAGTCTGGCTTATCGAATGTGCTCTTGACATTTCGAAGATGTTGCAATTGCTTCATGTATCTTTCATGGTCCTGATCATTGGCAGACGTCTTATTAGTAGAATTTTTGAAAAATTGCTCATAGTTAGTGACGGCAGTGCTAACAGTATCGTACATCATTTCCTTACTCGTGAGTTTGTTCAACATTTTGAGCAAGACGTTAGAAACTTTATCAACACTCTCTCCTGTCGGCCCATCTCCACCGGATCCACTCGCTAGCTCGTCCATGTTCATACTAGACAGTAATTCCTTCAACTCATCCATTCCTTCCAACCCCCCGTCATCATCACCCCCCAAATCAAGACTATTGAGTAGAGTGGTGAGAAGTTCTTCATCCTTGTTCATCTTCTTTGTTGATTCTTCTTCCACCTGTTGAGATGATGTCTTGAGTCTATTCATTGTTTCATTTATAGTACTCTGAAACCCTCCATCTTTCTTGTCCTGATTTGATTCTGTTCGTACACCCGTAGATGTGTTTGAGTTTCCAAGTATTGCGTCTAATTCACTACCATCACCCTGAGGGTCAAGTTGTTGCATGAAATCTGAAAGTGTCTTGGAGAAAGCGGGATCCATTCCAGCCGCTTGTGAAAGTTCTTCCAACTCTGAGTTCACAGTCTGAGCATCGGCTCTGAACTGGCTAGTAGCTGCTCTTTCATCTGTATTGTTCTCACCTGTATTATCTGCACTTGTCCCACTGTTACCTTGAGTCTGTGTATTAGAGGCATTTGTACTGTCCCCGGTGTTCTTGATTGTTGCTCCTGGTTCCTGGGCAAGAATTTCGGCGTCAAAATCATCTAAGTAGTCATCCAAGTCATCGAATTCGTCAGTCATGCCGGTACCAGTGTTGCTTGTAGTCTCTCTGGCCAATTGCTCAACTGCAGAACGCAGTAAACCAAAGCATGGTAACCTACCGCTCACACTTGACACCAGTAAAACGCATCTCTGGCACTGGCTTCTTTTCGTTTCTTTTCATTCGCGTCCTCTTTTATTCGGCAATCTTTTGATCGTGTCTGTCTTCATCTTTCGTCTTTCGTCTTTCATTCATGTCGCACGCTTCTTCTTGCGTGGCCATCACAAAAAAGAGTGGTAGTAGCCAACGCACACCATAGAACTACAGAGACAGATGGCAAGAGATCTGCGAACAGAGAGAATCCAACAGGAGAGAAAGCAGTGGCGTAAGGATCATCCTTTTGGATTCTACGCCAAACCAACGAAAAAGCCAGATGGATCATTAGATCTTCATAACTGGTCGGCCGGAATTCCAGGTAAGGCAGGAACGCTATGGGAAAATGCAACATACCCATTGAGTATTACTTTTCCAGAGGAATATCCAGCCAAACCACCAAAGATCAGGTTCCCAAAGAATTTCTACCATCCTAACGTTTACCCTAGTGGTACGATATGCTTGAGTATCTTAAATGAAGAACAAGATTGGAGACCTGCCATCAGCATTAAGCAACTATTGATAGGTATCCAAGAACTACTGGATACTCCAAATCCATTATCCCCTGCACAGGAGCCCGCATGGAAAACTTTCCAGTCTAACAAGGACGAATACATTAAGATGATCAAGGCTCAAGCTGAAACGTACAGAAACAAATCTTGAAGGTTAGGCGGTCACAGCATTCCCACATAATAAAATGAAAAAAACTCTTCTTACAATACACAAGAGAGCAACTATAATATTGTACACATCACTCCGTCTTCTTATACTCAATGAACCTCTGTAAATTATTCAATGTCTCTTCAGATTGCTTTTTCAATCTGAGGTTGACATTTTTGTCGATATTTTTGTATATCTTCTTGTAATCCGCTAAAGCATTTGTCAAGATATCACCCATGTTACCATCGTGGTAGATAGGTCTGTTGTAAGAGTAATCATCGTCAAACATCTCGAAAATGGAGTTAATGGAGACATTCATGGTTTCTTCAACAAGATACTTGTATTTTCTGTGGAATTTAGACACGTTCAATCCACCAGTTGATAACTGTGCATTGTAAAAACTTATTGGTTCAAGAACATTGTTCTTGACAATGTATTCAACTATATTTTTGGTGACTTCAATGTTGTTGATGTTCTTAGCCACTATGGAAAGATACATGATTAAAGTGGTAACGAACTGGATTTGTAAATCAATGTCTGTGAATTCATCAAGTTGTGCTGACTTCACTCCAGTCTCAATTAGCTTACTGATCTGAGTTTCCATGGAAGAAAACTTGCTTGGTTCCATCTCTAAGAGGTTCAACTTGAAATTGAGGTAATCAATTGTAAGTTCCAAATCTAATTTGGATGAATTGGAATTGAGAAGAGCTTCAAAGTCTTGCGATATTCTACCGTTGTTTAAACTTTCAAGATCATTTCTCAAGTTGTCATTAATTAATTCATTAGCATTGAGATATAACATCAAGTTGTTCAA